>PITA01019260.1:14692-38135 GCA_004023965.1 Spilogale gracilis | reverse complement strand
CCACGGCATCCTGACTCGACATGGCTTTAGGGAGCAGCTAGTGGGGACTCGCGTACCGCAAAGATAGGATGGCTCTCCCTCTCTACTCTCCCAAGTCCTTACAGCCGACTTGGGTTCCGTAGGCTGCACACAGGGCTCCGCTCTGTGCTGGAACCGCACCAGGCCAGCCGCTCTCAGAGACACCCCCATCTTCCGAAAGGCGCCAGCTGAACGAGGCCATGAGGCCCGCCTCGGTTTCAGCAGGTGCAAGCGACGGTTACCCACTTAGGGCAGAGATGTCCTCGGGGTGTTCAGAGGCTCACCTCAAAATGCCTTGAATCCCTTTTGCCCATCCGTCTCCCCACAACCAAAAACTGGTTATATACATTTCTGTGGGGCAACTCGGTTACTGCAGCCAGTGGATTCCTAATTTTGCTGCTTTTGGTAAACCTCTGAATGGCCTCCTCCCAGAGAACACCCCAGAGCCCACGTCCTCGCCAGCCTTCCAAGGCATTAACCTCACTTGAAGCCTTAAAATAAACCCTGTCCACACCCCCAGCTCTTGGCTTACCTAATCCTGTTGACGATCAGTTGTATCTGTACATGGAAACAGTGGGGTCCCGGGACAGCCTGTGCCTCTCAGGGTTATCCTGTGCTGCTCTGCCCATGGGGGCTCCTGTGGGTCAGGCCCCGCGGCACAGGCATGGCCCACATGTCTACGGATTGTAGCCACCGCCACCATCTTGAGCAATAAAGCCTTGCACTGGGCTCCCCTTTCCACCTCCGTTCCCCATGAGGTGTGTGCCCTCGGAGAAGCTCATAAGACACAGTGCCTCTCTCACAGCGACAGGCCACCTACAACCTGCTTCTACTCGTCCGCTTTCAATCCAGCTGATGTACGACTCACGCCAACACCCGTCCCTGACCGCCATGATGGCGGCTTCCCATGATAGACATGCGCTCAAAGCCACAAGAGGAGCTCCCAGGCACCCCCTTAGACAACCCAGATTTACTTCCAATTTGTAAGGATTCCTATAAGTGAAACTTCCAGCAAAATGCAAAATGTAAAAACCCGGCATGCCACAGTGTCCCTGTGTGAAACCCTGGTGGCCTACGCCCTCCTCGAGCCCGCCGTGACATCAGCCCAAGAGGCTGAATGGCTAGCGCTCACCACAGCTTGTACGTTGGTGGAAGGGAAAACTGGCACTTTTTACAGTGACTCCAGTTGGTTTGGGGGGTCTGCCATGCTATTAGCACAATTCGGAAATCATTGAGATTCTTCACCTCGGAGGCACTCCTATGGCTAATGTGTGTGTGATTGCTGCCCTACTACCAGCCATTCCCCTCCTAAAACCTCTGTCCTTCACTGCTCAGCCCATACGGAGGAAATGGATGCCATAGCCTTAGAAAGCAGTAGGGCCGAAAGAGCTGCTAAGCGTGCAGCCCAAAACAGAACACCCTTCCTTCTCCGCCCAACTGTTACACCCACTCTTATCCTTAACTGTGTCACTGTCAGGCAAACACCCCCTCATCTGAAAAAGACATGGATGCTAGAAGGCGCCAGGCAGGTTAGATGGGTTACACCTTGGGCCACACAGACGTCCGCAGTCCCTTCCTTTGGACTTCTTGGCTTATACTTTTCTCCCACCGAATGGGACGTATGTGCGGACAGGGGATAGGTAAGGAACTAAGACAGTTGGTCCTGCCCCGGCACCTGGCATCCACAGAACTGCTGACCCCGTTATTTCCCAGTGCCCACTTATCAGTCTCACCAGATTTCTAGAAGAAATTGACACACCCTAGAAAGTCCTCCCAGGCTCGCAGAGTGGGGGTGTTGCAAATGGATTTTATAGAGTTTTCCCCAGGCATGGGCTCTTCTTGCTGTTTTTTGTTTTTGTTGTTTTTGGTTTGGTTTTGGGGTTTTTTTTTGTCTGTATCCTTGGTGGATGGACTGATGCCACAACAGTGGTGAAGAAATTAAGAACCAACAAGTCCACGTTTTGTTACAGTTATGGATCAAGTCAAGCCAAGGAATCCATTTTACAGCAGAGAGAAACCACCTGCGTGCAGAGACTGGGGATACTCACTACGGTTTCAGCCTCCTACCATCTTCAATCATCAGGGCAAGTGGAATGTAAAATTTAGACCTACAAAGGACTATAGGAGTGACTGGTCAAGAAACTAGACTTAAAAAAAAAAAGAAAAGAAAAGAAACTAGACTTTAGTGGCCAGATGCATTACCTCTGCCCCTTATAAAGATCCAGAACACTCTAGATAGGAGATATGGATTGGACCTTTCTAAAATAGTGTTTGGACACCCAATGCCTCCTGGCATTTAAAAACTCCCATGCCAGGCACCACATTGCCTTCAAGCTTTATTACAAAGCTGTGATCACCAAGACAGCATGGTACTGGCACAAAAACAGACACAGACCAATGGAACCTAACAGGGTCCAGATATGGACCCACAATTCTATGGTCAACTAATCTTGGACAAAGCAGGAAAAAACATCCAGTGGAAAAAAAGACAGTCTCCTCAATAAATGGTGCTGGGAAAATTGGACAGCTACGTATAGAAGAATGAAACTAGACCATTCTCTTACACCATACACAAAGGCAAACTCGAAATGGATGAAAGACCTCAATGTGAGGCAGGAATCCATCCAAATCCTGGAAGAGAACATAAGCAGTAACCTCTTCGACATCAGCCACAGCAACTTCTTTCAAGACACGTCTCCAAAAGCAAAGGAGACAAAAGTGAAAATGAACTTCTGGGACTTCATCAAAATAAAAAGCTTCTGCACAGCAAAGAAAACAACCAACAAAACAAAGAGGCAACCCACAGAATGGGAGAGGATATTTGCAAATGACACTACAAAGGGCTGGTATCCAAGATCTATAAAGAACTACTCAAACTCAACACCCCAAAAGAAGATGAGCACATTGAAAAAATGGGCAGGAGACATGAAGAGGCACTTCTCCATAGAAGACATACAAACGGCTAACAGATACATGAAAAAATGTTCATCATCACTAGCTATTAGGGAAATTCAAATCAAAACCACACTGAGATACCACCTTTCACCAGTCAGAATGGTTAAAATTAACAGGACAGGAAAAAACAAGTGTTGGAGAAGCTGTGGAGAAAGGGGAACCCCCTTACGTTGTTGGTGGGAATGCAAGTTGGTGCAGCTGCTTTGGAAAACAGTGTGGCTCAGTGGGTTAAGCCTCTACCTTCAGCTCAGGTCATGATCTCAGGGTCCTGGGATCAAGGCCCGCATCAGACTCTCTGCTCAGCAGGGAGCCTACTTCCTCCTCTCTCTCTGCCTGCCTCTCTGCCTACTTGTGATCTCTCTCTCTGTCAAATAAACAAATAAAATATTTAAAAAAAACAGTGTGGAGATTCCTTAAAAAATTAAAAATAGAGCTACCATATGACCCTGCAATTGCACTACTGGGTATTTACCACAAAGATACAGATGTAGTGAAAAGAAGGGCCATCTGTACCCCAATGTTCATAGCAGCAATGGCCACAATCGCCGAACTGTGGAAAGAGCCAAGGTGCCCTTTAACAGACAGATGGATAAAGAAGATATGGTCCAATGGACAATAGAATATTATGCCTCCATCAGAAAGGATGAATACCCAACTTTTGTAGCAACATGGACCAGATTGGAGGAGATTATGCTGAGTGAAGTAAGCCAAACAGAGAAGGTCAAGTATCACATGGTTTCACTTACTTGTGGAGCATAAGGGGTAACATGGAGGACAGTGGGAAAAGGAAAGGAAAGGTGAACTAGGGTAGATCAGGGAGGGAGATGAAACATGAGAGACTTTGGACTCAGAAACAAACTGAGGGTCTTGGAAGGGAGGGGCATGGGAGGATGGATGAACCTGGTGGTGGGCACTGAGGGCACGTATTGCAAGGAGCACTGGGTGTGGGGCATAAACAGTGAATCTTGGAACACTGAAAAAATAATGTAATAAAAAAATTAAATAAATAAGTACAGATATATCCCCATGCCTGGGGGCACCTGGGTAGCACTGTTGGTTAAGCACCAGACTCTTGGTTTTAGCTCAAGTCATCATCTCAGAGTCATGGGATTGAGCCCTACATCGGGCTCCATGCTTATCACAGAATCTGCTTGCTATTCTTCCTTTGCTCCTCCCCTCAGTCATGCTCTCTCTAAAAAAATAAAATCTTCCAAAAAAAAAGAAAAAAGAAAAATACCCAAAAAATCCTCCTTGCCTGTCTAGCTATATACAAGAACTAGCATACCTGCAGCTTATAACCAACGGGCGAAGGGGCATGGCTTCCACCGATGGACAAGCCTCGCCATCCCTCTCGACCAGGAGATCAACATACCTCAAGGTCTTTAGAAGAAGACATGCATGGTTACCTTGCTGGGAAGGGCCTTACGAGGTACTGCTGACCACCTACACTTCAACGAACATAAAAGAAAAATCCTCCTGGATTCATGCAAGCTATGCCAAAGAAAACCCAGCTCTTCACTTCTGAGATAATCGGAAGACAACTGGTACAGGTGACCTTAAAGGAAGGCTTTCTAGGGCGAATTCCCAGGCTCTTGAAATAGATGGCGATAGGAGGTAGGAGAGGTCAGGAAAGCATCCTGTGCATGGAGAGGGCACTTTGAAACTGAAAAATGAAGTAAGCCACTGCCTACCATCCAAAGAGTTTTATTCCAGATAATTGACTGACTTGTGGATGATCCAGGAGGTATGGGGCCATTCTCCACCCCCATTCTCTACCCAGTCTGACCTTAATCTTTAGCTTTTACAAAGCAAGGGGCAAAGTGGTGAGGTCACGGGGCAGTCTTCTAAAGGGGCACCATGTATGCGCTCACAGGATCTCTACTAGTCACCCATAGTGGGGCCTTCTGCTCCGCGCTCTGTGTGGCACGTTAGGGGAGATCAGAACAAGCCTTCCTGCATGCCAGTCAAGGCACACATTCACTCCATGGGCCTTGGAACACATGGTCCTGCGGCAAGTCATTGGGACACATGAATGATATGGAAGACCAAAGGTGGAGTCAGCGTTGTCAGCACCCCTCCACTCAACCCGACATCTTTGCAGCCCAATCTCATGCCCTTCCTCCACGATGGCCCTAGAGCCACATATCAGGAGGTGACTGGCATCCCTGTGCCACGAGAGCAACATTAATATTCTGTTAAGCCCAAAGAAAAAACTCAGAACTGTGGTTCCCCAGCAACCCAGTAAAGGGGTCCTTTCCACAGAGAGACTGAGAACTGTAGTGTACGTGGGGGGCCCAGACAGGAAGAGGTTTCCTGACCTGATAGGAAGGAACATCAGCCATTGAGGATAGAGGTGATAAGACAAATGATCTACAGGCAATAGCTACAGACAGATCTTCACTTTGGAGAAACATGGTAGTGGTCTGATCTCCATGCCTCAACACCACTGTTGGCTTAGGTATTTTCTCTGGGGGATGATACATATTATGTCCTAGTATATGCCTATTATTAGTTATTTTATTATAGAACTCAAATCTTTTCCAATACTGCCAAACCATCTGCTTAATGTCTGAGCCCAGTGAGCAGGGTGACAAAACTTGCTGTGGTTCAGTAAACCTCTGTATTTCCTTTGGTTAGAAAAATTAAAGAGGAAAATGTCAACACGGACTGACGGATGTTATATTCTGTATGTTTAATCTGATCAGCAAAACGAATGCCTAGCCTTAGTATTAAGGAAGGAGCACAGACTTGGCCTTAGCCCGCTGAGACTAAACCCTCTTGGGTGGATTTCCCGTCTACAGAACTGTAAAGAGAATAAATCTGGGCTGTTCTCAGCCATTAAATTTCTGACTCATTATAGCTAACGTAGAGAACTAATACAGGTGTGCACGGAATATATGTTCTTGTGACTTTGATACCAGAGTCGCGGAAAGAATGATATCAAGCCGGTGCGAGGCCTCGAGGTTCTGGGCAGAGGTTCCAGGGAGCTTCCCAAGCACATCATGGAGTCCCAGGAGCCCAGGACCTCTGGGCGGAATCCATACATTGAATTCCCAAATGTAACCCAGGGACACAGCCTTCTCTCAGGCTGTTTCTGTGGGATGTGGCCTGAGGAAGAGCTTGTGTGGGGTCATTTCACACCTCCTGTGACTCTACCATCAAGACTTCTTTCCAGGGCGCCTGGTTGGCTCAGAGGGTTAAAGCTGCTGCCTTCGGCTCAGGTCATGATCTCAGGGTCCTGGGATTGAGGCCCGCATCGGGCTTCCACCTCTTTCTCTGCCTGCCTCTCTGCCTACTTGTGATCTCTGTCAAATAAATAAAACATCTTTTTTTAAAAGACTTCTTTCCAGGACAGATTTGATTCTGTGATGTGCAAATTTTTTTAAAAAGATTGTATTTATTTATTTGACAGAGAGAGTTCTGTCTTCACAAGCTGACACCCATCCGAGAGGAGTAGGACCCGTCCCAGCCAGAGCTCTCCCCCCCGCCCCCGGAGCTGCTACATTTATCCAGCAAATCCATGGTGATCACCACTACCAGCAGCCCCGTGTGAAGTGGTTGTGCATGTTCTGGAGTGGAAAGCAAAGCTCCACCCGTCGTGGGGTTCACGCTCCAGCTGGGAAACAAACACAAAACTAAGTCAGGTCCTTGGTGTTGCACATAGTGGGAAGTGCCAGGAAGCAGGGAAGAGGGAACAGAGGAGGCGGTGGAGGGGCTGCAGCTTTAACAGGGACGTCGGAGGGAGCCGTTTAAGTGGGGATGTGAAGGCAGTGGGGAAGTGAACAGCATGTACCTCCAGGACCAGAGGGCTCCCAGCCAGGGCGGGGCTGGTGCAAAGGCCCTGAGGTGAGACCAGGAGGAGGCGGGGGTGGCTGGAGGGGAGGAGGTGGGAGGGTGGGTAGAAATAGCATAAGATGAGGTCAGAGAGGTGCAGGGGTGGAGTAGAGGACCCTGAAGTTATTTAAGCAGTAATATCTCTTGGGGGTTCAGGGGAGTCATGAGCTTTCTAAGTAGAGGTTGATGTGCCCGGGAGAGACAGCAGGAAGCTGGGTGGGAGGAGCAGGAAGGCCAGACAGGGGGCTTGTGTGCCAAATTAGGTGACATGATGCTACCTTGGGCTCAGGACTAGCAGTGCAGGCGGGGAAAGGTTCAGACTTCTGGGCTTAAGACAGCCAAGTCCCAATTCAAGTCATTCTTGATTCCTCCTAAGTTTATGCCGCTCCGTCTTGTCACTTACCAGGGGCACTCTTGGCACTAACTGCCAGACCAGTTAGTATTATGACCCATATAATAACCAGCTGAGCTGCAGTAGAACAGTCCTGGGTGGAGGGAAAACTTGGAAAATTAACAACGAGAAATTAAGAGAGAAGTGAGGAAGATCAGATGGGATGCTTCATTGATGTCGAACATAAGCGTGCATCAGAATCATCTGGAAGGCTTGTGCTCACACATCCAGGTGCCTGCCTCCCTGAGTTTCTGACTCAGGAGGTCTGAAAGGCCCAGGAATTTGCACTTCTGAGGCTGAGGCGGCTACGAGTACCCAAGGACCACACTTTGAAAGCAGCACCAGTCCTCAGGATAGGAACAGAATTCTTGAACGTCTCAAGTGGAGGAGAACGTAAGAATCCTTTACTGAGGAGCGCCTGGATGACTGAGGCGGTTAAGCATCTGCCTTCAGCTCAGGTCATGATCCCAGGTCCTGGAATGGAGCCCCACCTCAGCTCCCTTCTCAGTGGGGAGTCTGCTTCTCCCTCTTCCCCTCACCCCGACTCATGCTCTCTCTCTCAAATAAATGAATGCAATCTTTAAAACAAAACAAAACAAAACAAAAAAAGAATCATTTACTAACTGTTGCAGACCAAATGCGTCCCCAGAGAGGCAACATAGATGTGTGGAATGGTGTGAGACCACAGGCACCAGAAGGTCTGGGGGCTGGAATCAAGATTCCCTAGTGGAAACTCTGACACCCACCCCCCGCCCCCCAGATCAGGAAGGTGAGGCTCACGGAGGCTGCGGTTACCCTGTTAGGAAGATACTCCATTTTTGTTCCAAACTGATAACCAAACACTGATGAACTCTCTCCTGAATCGTGTTGGGATGGCGTGATTTATTACAAGTGAAAGCAGGCAAATGGCAACCACTATTTCTTCCATAAAAGAATATGGAAGTATTATGTACCTATACTTGACTTACAAGATATGTGTGCCTAGATATCTCTAGACAGTGAGATGATTGATACATTTTACTTTTTTCTTTTAGGGATGGCTTAGATTTTTTACAGCTCATTCATAACTTTCATAACGGAGGAGGGAATAATACAGTGATTTTCACCGTGACAAGGGCTGAGTTCTAGCTGTGAGTACCCCTGTTCAACCACACGATGGAGCAGTTTACAATCAAATAAGCAGCTAAACCCGGGCGCCCCGAGGGCACCGGGATTTCTGCCCCCACCCAGTTCCAGAGTTTGATCTAGGTATTCAAGTGCATTGTAATGCTTCCTGAAAAACATCAGGCATATTAATTGTATTTGAACATCCATCTATTACAGATGAATTTCTAAATTTTGATTTTGTTGATGCTTACATTTTTGAACTTATAACGATCTCTTATTAAATTGATTTCTTTTAACGAAAGGGAAACTGTTAGAGAAGACTAGAAGCTAAAATTGTACATAGCAGCAGCCTCTTCTAACGAAGGAAAATTCTTGCCCACAGAGGTCGGGGACCCTCTGCTTCTTCCTCAGCTGCCCTGACACCGCCACCCCCCCACACACACACAGAATAGCTACTCTGAGTGTCAGTTCAAAATATATATTTACATCAATGTTTTGAACCCTTAACAAACTCTCTAAATGTTAGTGTCCAAAGAGAGAGAGAGAGAGAGAAAGGACTTAACTCAAATCAGAGGAAGACCAATAATAAAAGACTGAGACCCAAAAGCAAGGCATGAGGACTGCATTTCACAACGAGGCTTGGGGGAGAGGGCGTGGGAAACAAACAAATGAGCGTGTTGGCGGCAGCGGGGACTCGCCCCTGCAGAATGGAAACCCCACGGGCTGTGGATCTGGGACTGGCCAGAACAGTCCTCTCTTCCCTTCCCTGCCTCCCACCCACAGCCCATCCTGGCGTGACACAGGGGCTAAGGCTGTCCTCCAGAGTCTGGCCGGCATGTTTTCGAGCCAAAGCGCCCCGAGATGTTAGGAGCTGTTGATAACCGAGGCACCCTTGCAGCCTACAGGACCCCGTTAGTTATTATCCGCACTCAGTCTTGACTTCGATGGGCGGGGGCCCCTAACAGACTCACTACACCACATAAAACCCAGCTTCGTGGACCTCAGGAGCTGAATCAGAGTATGAAGGGGGAGAAAGCAGCTATGTTCTTCTTTGAATAAAATAATAACTTGCAAGACACAAGGCTACTGTTTATCCTTCCAACCAGTACTGTAGCATTTGGGATTCAGAAGGAGCCTACCACACGCGGCAAGAAAACAAATCATCTTACCATTATCTACAGCCAACAGCTAGGATCATTTTTAGGAATTCTATTATAGTATGTTTTCAAGGCATAGTTCACGTAGTTGCAATTAGAGTACGCATACAATTTTCAAACTGGGTTTCCATTTACCATTATAATCACTTTTCTGTGCAGCTATAAGTGTCATAATTATGATTTTAATGACCTCATAATATTCCATCCACTGAACATATGTTCCATAATTAACTGGTCTCCATACCATTAGCCACATGTGCTTTTAAAAAATAATATTGTAAGTAATATACCACAAACACATTTGGATGCACGCTTTTCATTTATCCCTAGGGTAAATTCTCCAGACTAACTTTATAGAGTCAATGGGCACCAACCATGACATCATACCGCGTGCCGAATGACTTCCCAGAAGGAACTTGCTGTTTCCATGTATGAGTGTGTTAGCGTTACTGCGTCCGTATCAGCACTGAGCATTTTCATTTTTGGAAGCCTCCAACTCGCCCAGTATTCCCCATGGACATGCCATTCTATACTGTCCCTCTGCTCTGGGGGGGGCTTCCTACTGATGGTGGATGTTCGTGTGTGCATCTTACCATAGCCCCCAGGCCCAGACCCCCTCGTCCTGGTCCTATGGAAACAATTCAAGCGTCCACGGATGGATGAATGGATAAACAAAATATGGTGTGTACATGCGATGCAATATGGTTAAGCCTTCAAAAGGAAGGAGATTCTGAGGTGAGCTATATCATGGATGAGTCTTGAGGACGTAATGTAAGTGAAATAAACCAGTCACAAAAGGACAAATACTGTGTGGTTCCACTCTGAGGTACCTAGAAGAGTCCAGTCCAAGAGTCAGAGGTCATATGGTAGTTGCCAGGGATTCAGAGGGAGGGGCAAATGGAGAATTCGTGTTTCGTGGGCGTAGAGTTTCAGTTTGGAAAAATGGAAAAGTTCTGGAGGCGGATGGGGGTGATGGCTGCCCAACAATGCCAATGTATTTACTGTCACCGAACTGTTTACCTAAAAATGGTTAAAAAGGAATATTTTATGCATTTTTGCCACAATTTAAAAAATCTTGAGTGTGTCCCACTGCCTCACAGTCGCAACACCACAGTGTGCGCTCCAAGTCCTTGAGGGTGAGTCTCAGCTCCCCTTCTCTGGCCTCCCCTGCTACTTCTCCCTGAAACGTAGCCACACAATGTTACTGTGGTCTCTTGGACCATGAACTTGAACAACACTCAGCCTCTGCAGAGCTCTCCAGTCCCTCCCTGTCTGTGAGGCTTGATTCATCCCTATCTCCAATATTTCTGGTCCTACTGATGGAATTTCACTTGGAATTGTGAAATATTAGCAATTATTCTAAAATTTCTTTTTTTAAAAAGATTTTATTTATTTATTTGACAGAGAGAAACACAGCTAGAGAGGGAACACAAGCAGTGGGAGTGAGAGAGGGAGAAGCAGGCTTCCCGCCGAGCAGGAAGCCCTATGTGGGGCTCGATCCCGGGTCTCCGGGATCATGACCTGAGCCGAAAGCAGTCGCTTTAACCAACTGAGCCACCCAGGCGCCCCTATTAGCGATTATTTTAGTTGAACGTTCTCATTTGCAGATGGGAAAATAGGTCAGCGATTTACCTGAAAACACATAACAGGTTGTTGGTACAGCCAAAATAAGAACTCATGTTTCCTGCTTCCCAACCCTGCACTCATGATATTACACTTTGGCAGCCATGGCATTCATGAGAAAGTGAGTCCTATGCCAGGAACAAGGCCACAGATAGGTCCTGAGAACCACAGGGCTCTCAGACTAATGGAGATTCCATTTGTTGGGGCAAACTTGTTCATTTGTTCATTCATTTGTATATGCATCCATTCATTCATCCACTCATCCATCTACCTACCCATCCACTTATCATCCATCTATCCATCCATCCATCCATCATCCATTCAACCATCCATCCATCCACCCATCCATCCACTCTTCCAACTATCCATCCATCCAAACATCCATCCAACAATCCATCCATCCACCCACCCATCCATCCACCCATCCAACTATCCATCCATCTATCCATCCATCCATCCATCTATGCATCCATCCATCCATCCATCCATCCATCCACTCATCCACCCACCCAACTATCCATCCATACATCCATACATCCATCCATCCATCCTTCCAATCATCTACTCTTTCATCCATCTGAGAGACAGCAGAGCTAAGACCCTAGATATGAGTTCCTTAGTCTGAAACCTACCTCTACCACCTGTTTGTGTGACTTTGAGCAGTTTGTCTTCCTGTGCCTCCCTTTCCTTATCTGTAAAATGGGGGAAAATACTAGTTACTTCATAGGGTGGCTACAAGGAATCAATTAACATATGTAGCATGCTTAGAACAGCACCTGGCACATGGTAACCTGTGTAAGTCTTTGATTAGCACTAAACTAAAGGAGAGATCTCTCTACTTCTGGAAACTGTAATGCATAGGCTGGTCTGTTGGAGACTCTTCTCCCACCATTGTAGGTATTGTGAGCAGTAATGATGACAAAAGTGTCCCGCAGAGGGGCCTGAATTTCAGTGGAGGAGATGGAGTCCTAGATGGAGTCCTAGGAGGTTTTAACTCCTCACAGAGCTCATGTGTCTCTGACCTTGAAGTCAACAAAGATAAATATAATATTTCCAGAAATATTCTGATATTAATCAAATAAGATAGCAAGGTTTGTTTTACAACATTGGCATAAGTAAAATTTAAAGTTTGTTGGGTTTTCTAATGAGAAAGACAAGAAAAAGCCTAGTGGGAATTTTTGACGATGCATCTAAATGGCAAGAGTATTAAGAGGAGACAAGCTGCTCTAGGCTGAGGTCTGCCAGGGGCTCTGCATTCAAACCAAAGGGCTTTCTCTCTCCTTCTTTCTCTCAAAAGCCATTTCAGGTATTAGAAACTCATCTCAGAATATGAATAAATTAAATGGAAAACTTCCCTTCTTTTCATATAAGAATGTTTCCTGATTATCCACTGATGTGCACCAAGTATAAAGCTGAAAAGCATTTCATAAGAGGCATTTTTTTCTTTCTTAGCGACTGACTGTATTGTGTTAAGGGGGGAGGAGTTATTTTTGCAAGTACTGAAGAATAGGGCTGATTTAACATTTTTCTCCAACTTGAAATATCTTTTACTGCAATCTGAGGTAGCATTAAAACGCTATGAGCGTCTATGCATGTGTTTTGATGTGCACCTAAGCCTTATTTTCCTGGGGCAGAGGCCGAAAAGAATCGGCCCAACCGCTCGCCCAAGTGGCGGCATCATTTTGCATTCCCTCCAGCAATGCGCGAGTGATCCAGTTTTTCCACACCCTTGCTAGCATTTGGTGTTGTCACTGTTTTAAATTTTAGCCATTCTGGTAGGTACATACTGATGTCTTATTGGGGCTTTTTAACTTGCATTTCCCGAATGGCAGATGACATCTTCTCGTGTGTTCATTTGCCCATCTGTGTATCCTCATCTGCGAAGACATGTCATGTCTCCATTCACGTCCTGCCCATTTGTTTGCTGGGTTGTTTGCTTTTCACTGTTGACTGTTGAGAAGTCTTTATATATTGTGGTCAGATACATGATGGCTGATAGTTTCTGTCTCTCTGTAGCTTGTCTTCTCATCCTGTAATATAGGATTTATACATATATTGTATTCATACATATCATATATATATATATATGTTTATGGTGGGATCTCTCAAGGAGCAAAGCAGATGGCCACATGCATTCCAATGAGGTCAAGTTTGCCTTTTATGGATTTTTTTTTTTTTATGTCAAGTCTAAGAATGCTTCCCCAAGCCCTAGGTCCCAAAGATATTCTCTTATTTTTCGCCAAAACTTTATAGTTTACATTCCTAACTTTTCCATTGTAAACATCTGTGACCCATTTTGAATAAGGTTTCATTGTTTCAGGTGTGATGTGAAGTCAGGGCTATTTTTTGCCTGCGGGTGTCCCACTGCCCAGCTCCATTTGTTGAAAAGTCCATCGTCTTTCACTGAACCGCTTCTGTACTTTTGTCAGAAATAGTTACATCTTTTGAGCGTAGACAGGAAGAGCAGTGTTTGCTTCTGAAGAGAAACGCAAGACTAGTGGAATTGAATACTGGGTGTTTTCCTTCTGTGTCCTCTTTTTTATGTTGCGGGGGAGGGGCTGTGTAGGAAAGCGGTAGGACAGGTCTGTATGTATGGTGTTCCGTAATTTAACAAACCTGAAGCTCACATTTCCAAACCTATACTGAGCTCTTCCAAGACAGTCTCCCTGGAGCCATTTTCTCAAACCCCGAATCCTTTCCGTGGACTTCCTTTTAGAGTCAGGACAACGGAAGAAAATCAGTATGTATAGTATTGCCTTGCTTTTATTTTTAATCACAGATGGTATTTCCTGTCCTGATGAACCCCATCTTTCCCCTTATTCACAAGTTGGCTTTGGCAGGGCCATGTAGCAGTGATGAGGTTTCACAGTGAGGGGCCTACCCAGCTTTGCGACTTACTAGCCAGGTGATTCGGGAGGAGTTAGTCACCCTGCTAAGTCTCCATCGCTTAGCTGTAAAATAGACTCAGGGACATAGTGAGGACTGAGGAAGCTATAAATCCAGGGGGCATAGCAGAATGCCTGACATGTAACAAATGTTGAATAAACGATAGTATCGTTAGTGCTTTACTGTCTTGAAAAATTAAATTCCTGTAAGCGAAGATGTTCAGAGCATATGGCTGAGGCTCTGAAGGTAATTCCATGAGTGACAACCAAAAATATTCTGAGCAGCGTGAACTGACTACTTTGAAGGGGTGAACTCTCGCGGCTTAGGCGATGTTTGGCACGATTGTTGAGAAGGTATTTCAGTGATAAAGACAAAACTAAGGGAGTGACCACTTGTGGAGGAGGGCAGGAGGATGGGACGGGCCAGGGGCAGACAAGAAATTTAAGAGTACTGGGTGAGGCTGGGTGGTGAGGTGACAGGTGTTTGTTTTAAGACATATGAAACATACTCTTTTCTGTTTTTTAATTTTACTTATTTATTTTAGAGAGAGCAGACAGAAGTAGCAGGAGGAGCGGCGGGAGGGGAACAAATAGACCCCGTGCTGAGCATGGAGCCCAACACAGGGCTCGATCCCAGGACTCTGAGATCATACCTCAGGCTGAAACCAAGAGTCAGACGTGGGGATCCTGGGTGGCTCAGTCATTAAGCATCTGCCTGCCTTTGGCTCAGGTCATGATCCCAGATTCCCAGGTTCAAGCCCCACATAGAGCCCCACATCAAGCCCCGCATCAGGCTCCTTGCTCAGCAGGAGGCCTTTTTCTCCCCCTCTCATTCCCTCTGCTTGTGTTCCCTTTCTATCTAAGTTTCTTTCTGTAAAATAAATAAATAAAATTTTAAAAAGAGAGAGAGAGAAAGTCAGCCGCTCAACCAACCAAACTACTCAGGTGCCCAAGTTCTTTTGAATAAATCCAATGCCACACAGTAAATTTCCCTAAAAATTAGTCCCAGAGTCATAGTCATACCTGATGCATTTATGTGTAATATTCACATAGATATGTAAAACACAAAAGTTTTACTTTACTACTCCCTTCTATTAAATTCCTGCTGCTGTGTCAGAAAAAGATAAATCTATGACCTGCATTAGTGGACACTGGAAGACCAGGTAAGTCTCAAATGAGGCCAATGTTCACCAAAGAAGGTTGCAAGAGATAAATATTTGAGTTATGAAAAATATAATTTAATGATGGAATGAGCCAACTGAAAAGGTGAAGTTTCCAGTGGAATTTTTGTATATTCCCCCACCCTCAAAAATTCCCAGAATACACTGAGGACATGCTCTCTGTCAAAACCATGCCAGATGCCTTCGTCCTCATCTTCACTGGGGATGAGGAAATGAAAACTCCAAGTCATACCATATGTGAATGCAAGAGTGGAATCTCAACCATGACCTTCCAAGTTGACCATGGACACTGATCGAGGAAAACATCCAACTGATTTGCGCAGTTGAAACTCTCAGTACTAAGCTATGATTGTTGTCCTAACTGATTGCCTAAGGGTAAATGCTTTGAGGCAGGAGACAAAAACACTTGACAAGATTTATTTTTGCTGGCTACCAAAAAGATGAATTGTATGGTGAACTCACACTAAATTATGCTGCAAGCATAATTAACAAGCATAAATCTTAGTAGTTTATAGCAACTCACTCACATCAGAGGGGTCAGCCAAGGTTCTGTTCCAAGACTTCTTTTTTTTTTTTTTTTAAAGATTTTCTTTATTTGACAGAGAGAAACATAGCTGGAGGGGGAACACAAGCATGGGGAGTGAGAGAGGGAGAAGGAGGCTTCCCGCCGAGCAGGGAGCCCGATGCAGGGCTCGATCCCGGGTCTCCGGGATCATGACCTGATCCGAAGGCAGTCGCTTAACCAACTGAGCCACCCAGGCGTCCCATGTTCCAAGACTTCTTAACTGCAGACAGCAGCTGACAGAGCCACTCATGGGATACAGCTGGTCTTGGAGCAGAGAGAGGAGAAAAGATGATGGAACCATGCAGCAACTCTGTGCTTCTGCTCAGAAGTGCAAAATAGGATGCAAATTTCATGCATCAAAGCACTTCGTGTGACCAGGTCTGATCTCAGTGGGGTGGGTAAGTATAATTCTCCCATGGGAAGGGGTGGTGCACATTCTCAAATATAATACAATCTAACATAAATGGTAAAGCAACAAAGCCAGAAACAACTTTGATTTTGCTTTGATATCTTGCATCTTAAATCAAAGTATAAAAAACATCAAAAGGAGCAAAGCACAACAAAAGAAACAGACAACAAAACCAAAAGACAACTGAAAGAATGGGAGAAGATATTTGCAAGTGACACATAAGATAAAGGACTAGTATCCAAAATCTATAAAGAACTCCTCAAACTCAACACTCAAAGAACAAATAACCCAATCAAGAAATGGGCAGAAGACATGAACAGACATTTCTCCAAAGAAGACATCCAAATGGCCAACGGACACATGCTCAACGTCACTCGGCATCAGAGAGATACAAATCAAAACCACAGTGAGATACCACCTCACACCAGTCAGAATGGCTAAAATTAACAAGTCAGGAAATGACACGTGTTGGCAAGGATGTGGGGAAAGGGGAACCCTCCTACACTGTTCGTGAGAATGCAAGCTGGTACAGCCACTCTGGAAAACAGTATGGAGAGTACTTAAAAAGTTGAAAATAGAGCTGCCCTATGAACCAGCAATTGCACTACTGGGTATTTACCTTAAAGATACAAATGTAGTGATCCGAAGGGGCACATGCACCTGAATGTTTATAGCGGCAATGTCCACAATAGCCAAACTATGGAAAGAACCTACGTGTCCATCAACAGATGAATGGATAAAGAATATGGGGTCTATATATGCAACAGAACACCATGCAACCATCAAAAAGAATGAAATCCTGCCATTTGCAACGACGTGGATGGAACTGGAGGGTATTATGCTGAGCGAGATAAGTCAATCAGAGAAAGACAATTATCATATAATCTCTCTGATATGAGGAATTTGAGGCAGGGTGGGGGATCATGGAGGGTAAGGAAGGAAAAAAATGAAAGAAGATGGGATGGGAGACAAACCATAAGAGACTCTTAATCTCAGGAAAGAAACTGAGGGTTGCTGGGGGGTGTGGGGGGAGGGATAAGGTGGCTGAGTTATGGGGAAATAAATTAAAAAAGAAAACATAAATAAAAACTTTAAAAGACCATCGTGCACACACACAAAAAGGAGCAAAGGAATTCCAAACAATGCAAATTGTATTTTACCTGATTTCTCCTCTGATCGCATTCATTTCTCTGATTCCATTCATTCACATATGGCTAGAAACAGGTGACAGCAATAAGTCCGCTGGAATTAGGGCTGGTGAAAATGTGGTGAGTGGGTACGTATTTCAAATGTAGCACACGGAAGTGTCAATCACCTAGAGAGGAAAACACACAGATTTTTAGACGAGGGTTCAAATATCTGTAGCCATTTTGACTCTGATAATTATTTTTAACCTCTGACCATCAGCTTCCTAGTATGTAAAAGCTTTTAATGTATTTATTCATCTTAACTTAGCATCGAGTCTGGGCCAGGCACAGGGATAGCACGGAGAGGTTGTGGAGAACAGGGGAGATGGGATCTATTCCTCAGGGAGTGTATGAGCAGGCGAGAGTGATGTGCTGTGTAACACATACCACCTGGAAGAAATGGATAAGTAGGTACCTGTCTCGGTGTGGCCGATGGCGGTGGGAACACAGGGAAATGTCCTTAATCCAACAGAGGGCACATATGTAACCTGGTGAAGTTCCCTGCTCTATTCCTCAGAGATATGGGTGTAGCTTAAATCTGAGGGTCCAAGGCCTGGCAGCTAAGAGCCCATCACTCAGTTTCCACACTCAACTTCCTCATACTCTTCTAGATCCTTCTGTGTTATATCTGGAGGAAACATTCAGCCTTTCCTTTTTTCCCTAAGGAACTTAATTAGACATTCTGTATTTCCTTGTCCCTCTCTCCTTCCTCCACATGGGGCAGTCTTGGCACTGAGACTAAATCAGTAAGCCAGGCAAGATCCCTCTCCCCCAGAACCTATATTTTCGTAGTAGAGACAGATCATCAATGCTTTTTAAAATAACTCATAAATATGGTGATGCAAATAGCATTAAGTACCGTGATTAGTCACTTTTCTGAAGATCTGACGTACTCTGGTGTGTTTTCTAATACCACCCAAGCCAGTCCCCCATTTGCAGTGGACACTGAGTGGGTTTCTTACCCATTAACTCAATTCTGACACCAGCTACCTGAAGATACATTAGCTCCCACGGGGAAAGGGCTCAGCCCCACAAGACTGCCCCCACTTCAAATACCAATCTCAAGGCCAGTTTGCCACTTGTACTTCTAAACGAATGGTTGAAATCAGGGTTTTCATGACCTCCATCTTGAGTCTGAGAATATTCTAGAATGGCTCCTAAAGTTCAGAGAAATACTTATATTTCCCAGGTCTTTATAAAACAGATTGTAAAGGATACAGATGAACAGCCAGATGAGTGAGGCTCACAAGGGTCGCAAGCACAGGTATGCTGTCCCCATGCAACTGGGCACACCACTCACCCAACACGTAGACGTATTTAGCAACCAGGAAGCTCAACAGATCGCACTGTTCAGGCGTTTATATAAAGCATAATAGGCAGCCTCCCCAGCCCTTCCTAGAGGTGGGCATGAAGACCAACCAGCTGGGCTCTCTAATGACCAGCTCCATCCTAAGGTGAGTTAGGGGCCCCACCCTGTCACCTCATTAGCATAGACTCAGGTCTACTCAAAAGGGGGCTCCTGATGGGTGAGTGGGAAATCCCATGGATTTTAGGAGCTCCATGCCAGATACAGGGAGGAGACCAAATATATATTTATTATAAATCACAGTATCAACTAAAGAAAGGGGCGCAGACTGGTGTAGTGGTCATAGAATAGAGTGGACGGATGGGAGAGATGATTTAGAAGGTAGACTCTGCCAAACCTGGCAATTTGATTAGAGGTTAGAGTGCAAGAAAGAGAAGAGTCAAGGATGGAGGCCACTTGCGGAACCATCCATGGGTGGGTATCTGATGGGTAGAGAGGGAAGGTTCTGGGGCCCAGGAGAAGGGACAGAGTGGGATACCCGGATACCCGGATTGGGAGGCATATGGGTATATCTGAAGCCATGAGAGTGAGCGATAGCTTCCATAGGGGTGGGTAATGTTAAATGAACAAGGAAAGCCCTATGTGGTCCAGTGACATTTAAATGGCAAGTAAAGACAGTGAAAAAGACCAGCCAGAGAGACATAAAGAAAAAAGTGGGCAGCATCGGAGATAAAGGAAATGCAGTCCTTCCTGGGAGGGGTCAGGGGGTCAGCAGGGTCCACTCAGTGCCCACAGATGTCCAGTAAAGACTGAAGAGTGCTGCTTTGGCACAGCGAGGTCATCGGTGACCATGGCAAGAACAGGTGCAGTGGTGGATGGGCGGAAGTCCCCCTGCAGGATGGGAAGACATGAGACAGGGGCCACGGAGTGAGAGCAAGAGGGAAGGCTGTGGCCGAAGAGAACATGGGACCCCAGGAAGGTTCCATTTTGTGTTGAGAAGGGGAGGCTTGGACGTGTTTAAATTCTGTTGGAATTGGTGAGTTAGTGAAGATGGAGGAAAAAGCGTAGATGTTGGGGAAGGAGGAGAAGATGCTGGAAAAAAGCCCTGGGATGCAAGAAACAAGAGGACAGGACGTGGAATCAAGTCCATTCTTCTACCGTAACACAAAGGACCAAAGAATGCATCGGGGTCCGTGCAGATCAATATATCCGTCTGATGGTAGGAAGCTGTATAGAATGGGGGCTCTTTTCTTTTTTTAAAGATTTTATTTATTTATTCGACAGAGAGAAACACAGCCAGAGAGGGAACACAAGCAGGGGGAGTGAGAGAGGGAGAAGCAGGCTTCCCACCGAGCAGGGAGCCCGATGTGGGACTCGATCCCGGGTCTCCGGGATCATGACCTGAGCCGAAGGCAGTCGCCCAACAAACGGGGCCACCCAGGCGCCCCTAGAATGGGGGCTATTAACAGTAATGGAGGAATCTCAACAGTACCTCTTTGTGGAAATCAGGCAGGAGTTTTCTTAGTGTGTGTGTGTGTGTGTGTGTGTGTGTGTGTGTGCGTGCGCGCGCACATAAGAGAGACAGAGACAGAGAGAAGCTTATCTTTACCTAGGGATCCTTATGGAAGAGGTAAACATACAAAGAAAAGTCAGGAAGTGCCCACTGATGGAGTCAGTGGTTGTAGGTAAGGGGTCCCAGGGTAGGCTTTCGGGGGTGCCGATAATGTTCTATTTCTTGACCTAAGTAGTGATTATATCTGGTGTTCCCTTCAGAATTACCATTAAACAGCACCCATCTGTATGGAAGTTCTATTTTACAACAGAAAGTGTGCCTTCTGTGTACTCAAGCAGTCCTTCTAAAAACACCACTTCAACCCACTGATTCCGTTTCTCTCATCAAAGTACCTGTTAAATTTCACAAGGGCAAATGCATGCATAATTAAAGATAGAACTGATTCTTACATAGACGCTCACAAGAAAGCCATTTTTAAAAGCCAAGATGGGGGGGGGGGGCGCCTGGGTGGCTCAGTCGTTAAGCCTCTGCCTTCGGCTCAGGTCATGATCCCAAAGTCCCGGGATCGAGCCCCACATCGGGCTCCCTGCTCGGCGGGAAGCCTGCTTCTCCCTCTCTCACTCCCCCTGCGTGTGTTCCCTCTCTCGCTGTGTTTCTCCCTGTCAAATAAATAAGTAAAATCTTAAAAAAAAATAATAAATAAAAATAAAAACCAAGATACCAAGATGGGGCTTCTTGGATAATCCAAGATGAGAAATAACAGATTGTCAGAAGACCACTAGCTTGAACATAAATGATCTCTCCTCCTTCGAGAAGGCTTCCAAAATGCCTCCAGCTGTAAGGTGTCTATTCTTTTCTAAGAATGGAAAGAAGAAATAGCACGCAGGGCCTCTTTCCTCGGAATGAACACCCTCTGAGGGGCTTTGTTGGATTGCTTTCCCAAGCTCCCTCGGAAAATACTAATTAAGTTATCAAAAGAAATTTGATTTTCATAAAAAAGGGATTTGATTAGGACCTCAGGGAGAACTGATTAGAGCCTCCAGGAGCTTGTGCTTGGGCTAATTGATGAACGCCCCATGCCTTCACTGTGGCTCCCCCGCTTCACTGTGGCTCTCCCCCCCCCCACCCCAGTGAAATGCTTGTACGCCCCAGTCATTACCTGGAAAATAAAAGCCTGGGTGATCAAAATTGAAAATAACAGGCAGATTCCATCTCTCCTAGCTCAATCTTCGGTGAAAACCTTTTTATCTTCAGGGTGCTTCTCCCCCCCTTCATTTTAATACACTTCTTCTGCTTTGCCCAGAAAATTATTTTGGTCTCAGACAACTCTTATTTATTCATTCTCATGGATGAAAGCAGAAGCCCAGGTAATGCAAAATGATACAAATCCAGAAACCTTTTATATTTGACTTTTGTCAAATATTCTGGGGATTCGATTCAGACAAAATAAATGAATCATAGGAAAAGCATCTAACTGGAAAAAGTGTGAGCTATCCCTCTGGGTTCCAAGGCTCATTCCTCAGCCAAAATCTAGCTCCAGGGGACAGGTAGTGTGGCCCCTGGACAGAGGACAGATGAAGGCTCCCAAGAAACACAGACCTTCTAGCCTGAAGCTGGGTTCAGGAAGCTCTGGCTTCCAAGGACATCGGGGTGTTCTGCTCACCCCCTCATGCTGCCCATTGTCTCAGACCACATATAATATGTGCGGCTAATATCTAGAAAGGAGGCTTCATCACCAAAAGAACTGGTTTGCTGATCTTTCCTTCCTAGCCAACTCTGACTTTCAGGTCTCAGCACGGGTCCTGCCCTCTCCCCCACTCAAGGGGAGCAGATTATATACCATGCAGCAAGGATCATGGGGGGCACCCTAGAGTCTGACCACCACATCGATTATGTTTATAACCAATATGTCCACCATGATGGGCAAATTATTACCAAATGGGGAAAACACGCAGAGGAGTAAACGCACAGTTGGATGCAGCCTGCCCTTAAGTGACATCTCTGGGTCTTGGAGACTAACTCCCTTGCTGTGCCCTGGCCCTGGCCCCTCATCTGCCTGGGGAACTGGGGCCTCTGTGAAGACACTCATCATGGTCCCTCCTAGCTTCCTTCCCCTCTGTGCACCTCCCCTTATAGAAGCCTCAGCGCCCATAGTCACCTTCTTTGCAGCGAAGGTTTGTGTTGGGGTTTTCACCTCTGGGGGAAAACCGGGGACGACGGCAGGAAGGTAATATAATTAGAAGTGCTTCAGAGATGGCCAAAGTTAACAGGACAGGAAACAACAAGTGTTGGAGAGGCTGTGGAGAAAGGGGAACCCTCTTACACTGTTGGTGGGAATACAAGCTGGTGCAGCCACGTTGGAAAACAGTGTGGAGATTCCTTAAAAAATTAAAAATAGAGCTACCATATGACCCTACAATTGCACTACTGGGCATTTACCCAAAGATACAGATGTAGTGAAAAGAAGGGCCATATGTACCCCAATGTTCATAGCAGCAATGGCCACAATTGCCAAACTGTGGAAAGAGCCAAGGTGCCCTTCAACAGATGAATGGATAAAGAAGATGTGGTCCATATATACAATGGAATACTACGCCTCCATCAGAAAGGATGAATATCCAACTTTTGTAGCAACATGGACTGGACTGGAAGAGATTATGCTGAGTGAAATAAGCCAAGTAGAGAAAGTCAGGTATCACATGGTTTCACTTACTTGTGGTGCATGAGGGGTAACCTGGAGGACAGTGGGAGAAGGAAAGGAAATGTGAACTGGGGTAGATCAGAGAGGTGGATGAAGCATGAGAGACTGTGGACTCGGAAACAAACTGAGGGTTTTGGAAGGGGGGGTGGGGGATGGGAGGGCCTGGTGGTGGGCACTGAGGGCACCTACTGCATGGAGCACTGGGTGTGGGGCATAAACAATGAATCTTGGAACACTGGAAAAATAAAGCCTGGGGTCCACCCACTTCTCTGTAAAGCCTGGCGAGCAGCTCACTCCTCACTGCGGCCCAGGCTGCTGGCCACTGAGGCAGGCATCCCGGGTCTACACTCGGGGCATCGGGCCAGCTGCCGCTGCTCAGACCCACGGCCTGATTCAGCCCCTCTCTGAGACCCTGCCCCTTGGAGGCCTTCTCCCCTCAGCCCTGGGTCCTCACTTCCCTCAGGCCTTCCCCCCCCCCACCCCCTCCACCAGCTGTTCCCACCAGGGGCTAGCCCTTACCAGGACTGCTGCCTTCTGTCCTGCGCTTTCCTCGCGAGTTGTCTAGAAATTTCAGGTGTGGGGCGATTAACTCCAGTCTTTTTTTTTTTTTT
>PITA01019260.1:0-14592 GCA_004023965.1 Spilogale gracilis | reverse complement strand
AAATATCTTATTTGTCAGCCAGACCTGAGCACAGAGCCCCCTTTCTAGGAGCTTCGCAGCCTCCCTCTCAAGCTCTGAATGCCACCGATTCCATGGAAGGGAAGCCGGTGTCTCCTATGAGAAAGGAAAAACGCATCTGTTTAATAACACGCAGACATTATGTCTGCAGAATTCTTCGGGAAGATCTCCGCAGTGCAAGAAGTGAATTAAACATGGGTAAGGCAGGAGACCTATTTAGGATGTTGCTGCAAAAACCCGGGCAAAGGATGACAATGGATTTAACCAAAAAATGGTCATGGAATGGAAGAGACACCATCAAGAGATGATAAGATATTCCTATTATGATAGATGTAGTAAGGCTCTGCCTGTGGTTCTAGGATAGTAGAGCAAATGGAAGGAATCTGAGATTCCATCAAGCTAAGCCTATGAGCATCGGAAATTAGGACTTAATGCGTTGGCTCAGCTCAGTGTCCCGGGGTTGAATTTTCCAGAGGCAGATGCTGAGATGGGGCTTGGGGTGCAAGGCATTCAATAGAGATTTTTATTGGCTGAATGTGTCCTCACCTCCCCAATTCCTATGTTGAAGTCTTCGTTCCCAGTACTGCAGAATTCAACTATATTTGAAGTTAGGGTCTAGAAAGAAGTGATTAGGTTAAAAAGAGGTTATTAGTGTGGAACCTAATCCCATAGGACTGGTGTCCCTGTAAGATAAGGAGGACACAGGCACACAGAGGGAAGACAATATGAAGACACAGGAAGATGACCATCAAGAGCCAAGGAGAAGGACCTCTTGAGAAATCACTTCACGCTGTGCCTCACTTGGTCAGAGGAGGGCTGCCCTCGCGTGGCTGGGACCTGGGCTGGGTGGCTGTCCGCAGCAGAGGACCGTCAGGGAGCTGAGGAGTAGAGGTTATTGGTTTCCGGTGCCATTCATACTGGGCACAGACAATGCCGTGTCCACCTCTGTCCGCGCCGTGCCCTGCTCAGGTACACGCGCTGCTCTCCACATATATTGGAGATTCTACAGGACCCTCTGTGTCCGAGAAGCATCGTGGAAGGGGGGAGGGAGGAAAACCACACTGCTCAGTTTGGTCTCAGAGCCACGCCGACACCATCCCCCATCCTCCTTCTCCTCCACGGACTCAGCAATGCCTGCGTTGAGTGAGGACGACATCTCAGAATGTCACAGGGGAAGATGTTCATAGGTTCTGAGAAGTGGGTACATTCGAATGGATGGATTATGGTCAAGGTTCCTGATGGAAGGAGGGAGAAGCCAGGCAGTAATGCCCGTTAGGCCTCGTCACCAGCTACAGAAGAGGAGGATGCAGCAGATCTGTTTCTGTTCCCTGTTCCCCTTCTCCCTCGTCCCCATCACCCACATTTCAGGATCGAAGCGTGCTGTTAGGGCTAAAATTTTGGGTGTCTCGTGGGCATGTGGCTGAATCGACCTCACCCATGGTGACACCACATCTCATGACATTTGGCCCGTCCTCTCTGTGGAGACCACGACTTCTTTTTACACCAACAAAAGACAAGAGGGGTTAGACTGTCCAGGACATTTTCCTTTGGCCCTCTAGACCCACTTTCCAACCCTGTCCACCCTGATGGACGGGAGGCATCGACCAGGCCCTCTAGACCCAATTTCCAACCCTGTCCACCCTGATGGACGGGAGGCATTGACCAGGCCCTCTAGACCCACTTTCCAACCTTGTCCACACTGCTGCTTGGACGGGAGGCATCGACCAGGCCCTCTAGACCCACTTTCCAACCCTGTCCACCCTGATGGACGGGAGGCATCGACCAGGCCCTCTAGACCCACTTTCCAACCTTGTCCACACTGCTGCTTGGACGGGAGGCATGGACCAGGCCCCTGTGTTCCGGCTTCTGGGTGGGGTCAGTCAAAGGGCTGTAGCAGCAGGAGACTAGAGGGTAGACTGCTCAATCCCCGTCTCTCCCCCACTGGGAGCTCCCTCCTGGCAGCTCATGCCTGGCCCTCCTCTCCACTGAGCTACTCTTCCCTGGCTTGGGGATGCCTTTCCCCTTTGCCTCTTCCAGCCGCACGTGGCAGCTGCCTCCCTCCATTGCTAGTCTCAGGCCACTCAATTCACCCTTGTTTTTTCCTAACCTTGGTCACCACTTGATAGATAGCCACTCCTTTAAACTCTCTTCAGTAACCCGGTGGGAGGGTCTCATCTGTCTCCTGCTGGATCCCAGATGTTTCCAAGTAAAAAAGCCATTGAAACAACATTTAAATTATGAGCTATAACTTATATGAAGAAAAGTGTACAAAACATTAAGTTAACATCAAATATGTAGTTATAAATGGAACACCATTTTTTTGGATCACCCCCACCTGAGTCAAGAACCAGAAAGAGGCCAGCCCTCCAGAAGCCCGCCTGACCTTGAATATTTCTTCCCCTGACACCCCCCTTCCTCCCTTTACAGGTGAGCTTTCGCTGTAACAAATTACCACCATTCTAGTGGCTTCAAACAACACAAATATACTACCTTATCGATTTGACCCTCAAGAGTCTAGAAAATGCTTATCACAGGCTGAAACCGAGCTGTGAGCCAGGCTGCATTCCTTCTAGAGGCTCTAGGAGACCATCAGTTCCTTGCCTTCCCAGCCCTGAGAGGCCTGGAGCCTCTCCTAGGGGCAACGCTTGGCCTCTGGCTCTACCTCACCCCAACCTCTGCTCTGTCCTCACATCCCCTTCTCTGACTTTGAGCCCCCGATCCTCCCCCCCTTTTTAAAAGACTTTATTTATTTGACAGAGAGAAACACAGCCGGAGAGGGGACACAAGCAGGGGGAGTGAGAGAGGGAGAAGCAGGCTTCCCGCCAAGCAGGGAGCCCGATGTGGGACTCGATCCCGGGTCTCTGGGATCATGACCTGAGCCGAAGGCAGTCGCTTAACCAACTGAGCCACCCAGGCGCCCCTCGGTGAGTTTTTAGTTAGGGCACGGCAGGATCACTGGCCAGCCTGTAGGGATCTGCTTTGGATCTGACCATCATTCGCTGACCCCTTCAGTTCTGGCCAGGGAGGCAGAAAGTCATGGTGTAAGACATGCATCACTCACATGAACCAGGAATGGCTTTGACCACTGAGAGATATATGTACTATGACCACCATTATGATTCCCATTTTACAGATGAGGGAATTGAGGCTCAAAGATCTAAAGCAACTGGCTTCCAGCTGCTCAGTTAATGAACGTCAGAGCTGTGAGTCCACACCCTAGTCTGTGTGACACCGAACCCCATCTTCTTCGTCCTCCATCACAGGCTCCCCGTGAAGAGAAGGGGATTCCTTTTATCTGCAGACCCCTGGGCAAATACCACCCCCTTTTGTCACTAGAGCAGCCCCAAGAGTAGACAAACATGGTCTGGACTAGAAGCCAACTGCTGATAGCCGTGCAGCATCAGTAGCTCGAATGTACATTTCCCTAAAATTTCCATTTGGTCCTTTTATTGTCTATCGTCAGGTTCTGCAGAAAGAAAAAAAAAGAAAGACAGGACACAACAACAACAACAATGACCCGAGTCACCGTAGGAGAAGCATGTCTTGCTTCATGTAGCAGAATGACGTGTTGGGTTAATGACCCCAGTAACAAACCTCATGCCAGGGTCGTTAGTTCTAATGGGCGGTGAAAGCAGGAGCAAAGCCGCGGTGCGGCAACAGGGAGTGTAAAATTTTAATTGTGAGGCATTTTCTGGAATCTGATTTGAAACGTTGTGTGGTTATAAAGCGAGGACAGCTTTCAGGAAAGAGAGGCATGGTGACCAGAGCGAGCTTTTAGATCTGTGTTTGTTTGCTTGGAACACCTGAGAAAGGAATGCTAGCCCAATGTCTTCTCCCTGACACACTGCATTCTCATCACATTAGAAGTCATCTGAGAACGACCAAGTGCTTAGCACACATAAAACCTGAGCAGAAAAATAGCGTTAGTAGCCCTGTTCTAAGGTCAATTCAAAATCCTTCTCGAGGGGGACCTGGGCGGCTCAGTAGGTTAAGCATCTGCCTTTGGCTCAGGTCGTAATCCCAGGAGATCCCAGGGTCCTGGGATCGAGCTCCACACCAAGCTCCTTGCTCTGTGGGATATCTCCTTCTCCCTCTCCCCCTGCTCCTCTCCCTGCTTGTGCTCTCTCTCTCTCCAAAACAAACAAAATCTTTTTTAAAAATCGTGGAGCCTATTCATCAAATCCATTACACAAATCTACTCTTCTTGAAAAAGAAACCGCCCGATGTTATGACCAGGCTCAGGAACCCTTTCTCTGCTTTGTGTCACAGAGTAAATATGTCCTGGTTCGTGATGACCTTAACAGTGGCTGGTCACACCATGTTCTAAAGGCCTCACATGTGTTCATTCTTCATGACCTCCTTATTTTACAGGTGGGGACACTGGGCACAGAGACGCTCACTTTCCCATGTAGCTGGGAAGGCCAGAGGACAGCCTGGAATTCAGTGAGACCCCAACCTTCTTGCTCAGCTTACATCGGGCTGATCTCTGCAAAGGCTGGAAGCTTTTTAAAGGCAAAATCTGTCCCACCACATCTGGCATAGTTTTGTTTATTGCTTAACATTCCTATTATGTATAGCTACATGACAAATACCCAAACGTAGTGGCATTAAACAACGATTTTATTATGCTCACAGATGGGCATGAACTGGGATAGGGCACAGAGGGGATGACTAGTCTATTCTCCATGATGTCTGAGGTCTCATCGAGAAAGACAAAGAGCTGGAGGTAATTTGAAGGTTGGACACTAGAATCCTCTGAAGTTCTGAGTAGGCATATCCCAAGAGGGGGCCCTGGAGGGCGAGCATGCCAACCAAGCTGGATGGAAGATGTGTGCCTTTTACGATGTGAAGTTCATAAATATGGGCTCGTCCGCCTTTCTCTATAGGCGGAAGATGAAACGGAACCAAGCCCATCCAGACTCGCTGGGAGGGGACCTAGACTGGTGGGCGGGAACACAACCTACCCTGTATGATGTTCTCAATTTCCTTAGTTTCTGATCAGTGTGTGAGAGCTTTTTTGTCGGGATGAATGGATTTCCTTTGATGTGGGGGGAACAAGTGGTTCAAACTCCTTGGGAAGCACAGGGTACTTTGTGGTTGATAATCTGCTGATCGTTATAGTGATCTGTGGTCTCTAGCCTAACAGATGGGCTAGGATCACAGACAAATTTACTGCCTTAATTTCGTTGCTAGCATTAGGCTTGTTTTGAAGTATTTTTCTCTCCATTTTATCTGAGCTTATCTTCACGGTCAATACATATAGCCTTCATCCACAGCTGGAAGTCCCAATATTATACATCTCCCCTTCTATTAATCTTCCGTAAATTCATCTTGATAGCCGTGAATCCACTGATCACCCCAAGCTTCCTTCACATTTGTATGGTGTTCCATTTAGCTAAAACAAACTCCATTTCTTTATTGGGACTGAAGTTCTTTGTCATTTGTTTTAAAGATTTTATTTATTTATTTGACAGAGAGAGAGCATGAGAGGGAAGAGGGTCAGAGGGAGAAGCAGACTCCAGGTTGAGCAGGGAGCCCGACGTGGGCCTCGATCCTGGGACTCCAGGATCTTGACCTGAGCCGAAGGCAGTCGCTCAACCAATGAGCCACCCAGGTGCCCTTCTTTGTCATCTTATTAGTTTAGAGAGCTCTAAGAGTTAGCACTGTTAGATTGTCCACAAATAACAAATGGAGTCTAATAATATTCTTTGTTGGGTTTCATCTTAACCCCGAGGGCTCCTCTGTCAATTCATGCTCATGAAGACACCCTATAAGAAGACCTACATTTCGGTGGCTCTCCCTCCCTACCCCAGCACAACTAGATACTATGTTTCATGTGTCCGACTCATACTACAAAAGCTTCAGTCTTGAAAAATCAATATGAGCCATACTAGGAGATAGGAAAGAAAGAGATGCATACGTGAGGAAAGGGAATGGGGAGAGAGAAGAGAAAGACCGGTTCTCTGCAGAAGCAGATCGCTGAAATCCAGAGCCGCACTAGGGGAGGTGGGTACATTTCCCAGCTCGGGGATGAGCTTGCAGAGCAATCAGGAGATGAAGATTCGGAGTCTGCGTGTCACAATCAGGGCGAATGGGACGCCCCAGACCTGGGGCATAGCCCTTCCTCCTCAGGCCCAGCCCTGCCCAGGGGAAGCTGACAAGTGAGTCCGTTCGGGTTACTTGCCAGTTGCTGGGCTGGCTGCGGGACATGGAAATCCCGGCCTGGGTTGAGCCCTCTTGGGAGAATAATGATCTATGTGTATTACAGGAAGCACTCTTTGCACGGATGTGGGCTGGGCAATGCACGGGTGTTATGGGCAATGCTGAGACAATTGTTGACAATCTCCCTTCTCAACACATTTCCAACCCAGATGGGCCCACGTGACACACACAGCAAACCCACGGGACTAATCACTAACGCCTGGCAAGCCCAGGAATTCAGACTGGCGAGATTTCTCGATGCCTGTAATTGGCAGGGCGACTTCACAGGGGAGGGAGGGAAGGCTTGGGGAGGCAAGAGAGGGAAAATCAAACTCTGCTGACCGAGACCGATCTGGTTGGGGTGAGTGGATAGAGAGCGAACGCATCCCTTCAGCATCTCAGAGACCATTTCCTGGAGCCACGTCAGTACGGAAACCCACAGTATTTAGGAATCCCACCGAGGCCCACCAGTGGGCATCTGCACCGCCCTCCCGGACCCTCAGTCAGGGAGAGAAGAGCCACGTTGTCACAGGTATGCTCTGCTTCTACTGCCACAGAAAGCAGGCATGGGCCCTTCTGTCTGCTTCCCCTGAGGCTGCAAATCCTTTGCAACAGCCGAGGTCCTCCTAGGTTTCAACCACCGGTTCTCCCTCCTCACGGGCACGAGGGGCACGAGCAGCGCGAATGATCTGAGCACCTTCTCAACCTTTACGAACTAGGCACTGTGCACAAATGCCCCCCGCAGCCCAGCAGGGCGGGTGTGAATGGCAACCCCGTCTTGCCCCCAGGGAGAAAAGAGGCACAGAGATGTCAAGTAACTTGCCCAAGGTCACATAGGACTTAACACAGAGCCTGCTCCCAGGGAGACAGGCCCCATACCCTAGCGTGACTCCCCTGCTGTCCCTGGGCCCCAGAGCTCTCAGCAAGCAAGAGGGGAACCAAGCAGAAGACCCAGGATCCCATCTAGGGGGCTCCGAGGGGCTCTAAGGGATATGTCGGTCCAGCTCTGTAGTCTGTAACCTATAGTTAGATTCAGGTAGCCTGTGAGAAGTGAATTGAGTCCCATGGACTTTAAATCAAAATTCTGTGTGTGCCTTTTTCTGGAAGGATAGGCTGCAATCCATGTTTTCCAGGGTCTGGGACACAGTAAGAAGTATCTGGCTCTTGCTAGGTCAGAGCTATGGAACTCCTGCGCCATCCGCGGGGTGCCGGGTGGGGGCGGCAGCAACAATGTATACAACTCCTGTGTATCACCAGCCCTGGAGACCCTAGGGCCCACGCCCAAGCTGAGGAGCACCAGCATAGGCACAAAACACAAGGCCGGAGACGACTACTCGATAAATGACCATCAGCTGTTAACAAATCACAGTCAGCTGATATCAAGGAATTATTCTTAATTTGGTAAGGTGCGGTGATGAAAGTGTGATTGTGTTCTTTTAAAGTCCTTAGCCTCTGGGATGGAGAAGAGTGGAATAATGAAAGAATGGCAAGGATTACAATCTTTAGAGCTGGAGCTCTGCACGTAGGGCTTCCTGATAATAGTCTACGTTTGAATTTTTCTTAATTCCATAATTTAAAGTTTTAAACATAAAAATAAATCAAGGCCACTCTTCTTAACAAGATGCAAATAACTGAGTCAAGGGAAAGGGAAGCCACCCCACTCCCTGCAGGTACGGGGGGGGGGGGTCGCCTGCCCCGGTGCCCACCTTCCAGCCTGCCAGGTCCCGCCGGAAAGGGCTCACGGTCCTGGCATTCTCCCACCTTGCGTTTCACCTTCCAGGTCTCAGTTTTGCTCTTCATAAAATGGTTGGACGTCAGGAGGAGAGGTGCGTGGGCGGCAGGGAGGTCCACGGGGGGTCCTCCGGACTCGGACAGGTGCGGCAGTCGGGCATTTTCCTGATGGCTCGGGGCCGCGGGGCTGGATGGAGAGGATCCTGCTCGGGAAGAGGGGACACACACGGATACACACCGGGGCGCGCGCATCCCTCTTCCTCTTCCTCCCACCCCGCCCCCGGGGGCGGTACTCCGGTCCCTTGGGGGAGGTTTCGGGGCCGAGGACCGGGGGAGGACGGCGCCCGGGAGGGCGGCGGGCGGGGGGAGTAGGCGCCGCTGCAGCCCGGGGGCCCCTCCCCGCAGGCCCCTCCCCGCTCGCCCCTCCCCTCGCCTCCTCCCGGCGCCCGGCAGCGGCGGCTGGACGAGCAGCCGGCGGCGAGCGGCCGCGCAGCCTTTGTCTCGGGGCCCAGCGCTGGCGTAAGTGACCGCGGCCCGGGCCGCGGGGGCTCGGCGGGGAGCGGGCCGGGGGGCGCAGGGGGCCCCGCGCGGGGGTGCGGGGCGCGCGGGCGGGGACTCGGGCCGGTGCGCACCCTGCGAGGGGCGGGGGGCGCGGCGGGGTGCTGGCGCCGCAGCCTTGCGCCCGAGGACGTGCGGCTTGGGTGCAAATCCTGGCGGCTGTGTTTCTCCGGGCAGAGGCCACGCGGGGACGGAGGAGGCAGAGAGGACAGGCAGTGATGGAGAAACGGGAGAGGAGCCGGCGAGCGTCACCGTCATCACCATCACCATCACCGCCACCATATCCTCCACCATCTCCATCGCCACTACCACCATCACCATCTCTGCCCGTAGCCCGGCGCAGCGGCCCCCGACCTCCCCTCCCCACTCATTTCCCTGCGTAACGTCAACTTTATCGGATTATCTCCTTTTCCTGGGTGATACTTTGAAACCGCGGTAGAGTGCTCCAAATTAGGAATGAGTACCCCTGCCTTGGGACATTGGGTCCTCTTTCCTTTACCAGTTAGCTACCTCGGCTTTCCCATCAGGAAAACGACCACGGTGGTGCTCCCTTTCTCACAAACTGTCATGACTGCTAGGCTTTCAGTTTTTCTACTCTGGTGTTGGAAAGGGTTTTGCATATTAAATTCCCCCCCCCACTTGGGAATAATGAGGCTCGCGATGCTAAAGTCATATCTTCACTAAATAATCAGGAATTTTAAATTCTTCTCTCTTTTACATTTTGAATGTCAAATGCCAGGAGCAAAGAGAGGCATATGGAAAATGAAACTTTGACTAAAATAATACCAAGAACACAAGCAAACCTGGTACAAGTTTGTAGAAAAATCACCCGAGAGGGCTGAAGGCAATGACTTTTGTGTGAAGTCTAGAAAGTGCCCTTTTAGTGGTCAGTGGCTATAGATGTCCTTATTTTTGGACACATAGTGCATCCCTTGGGTGCTTTTCACCCTACCTGAAGAATGTTTTAATTGTTGTGTCTCAAAACTGGCATTTACCTGGTCCAAAGGACGCTGAGCCGTCACAATCAGCATCAGCAGAGCCCCAGGGGCTGTTAGTTGCCGAACACGAGATCCTAAACGCATTGCATTTCCCCTCCTTAGTTAGAAAATGAATCGCGAACTTCCCATGTTCTGTTAGACTACGGTCTAGTCTACGAAGGACAATTAGACAATCCTAAAGTGCTTGATAAGCTTGGAACCAACAGTATCACGGCAACGTGCCTTTTAAACAGGGTAGTAATGAGCCACATGGTGTGCTTTGCCCGTGGCCCGTCCCTACTTGGAGAAAAAGTGATAATATTAAAAATAATGTGGGCCGAGTGCAGCAGTAGCTGTCAATGCCCGAATTAAGATATCTCAAATGTTGAAATGTAACCATATCTCATTAACTCAAATCTCTAATTTGTGAATGGGTTTTTTTTTTTTTAAGCTTTATTTATTTGAGAGAGAGGGAGCAAGGTCGGAGGGGCAGAGGGGGAGAGAGAGTCCTAAGCAGACTCCGTGCTGAGCACACAGCCCAACTCAGGGCTCGTGAGGCTTGATGTAGGGCTCAGTCTTAACGACCCTGAGATCAGAACGCTGAGCATGACTGAGCGGAAGCCAGGATCTGGGGCCTCAAAGGACTGCACCACCCAGGCGCCCCTGTGAAATGGGGTTTTTTAAAGGGTATATGTGATTCTGGGGACAGTGACTTTGAAATCACCTTCTTTCCCTAAAAATATTTCAGGGCCCCAAATTTAAGTAAGGTGGAGTTGATCTAAAGCAATTACATTTTTAGAACAGACTTAAGGAAGGGGCGCCTGGGTGGTTCAGGGGGTTAAGCGACCAGCTCTTGATTTCGGCTCAGTTAATGATGTGGGGCTTATGGGATCAAGCCTCACATGGGGCTCTACACTAGGCATGGACCCTGCTTGGGATTCTCTTTCTCCCTTTCCCCCTGCTCCTTCCCATCCAGTTCTCTCCCCCTCTCTAAATAGCAAAGCAAAACAAAACAAAACAAAAAAACACCTCACCATGTTTTTGTTCTAGATCTTTGGGAAATAATTAGCATCTTCAAGTACTTCCGTGCCTTGGGTTGTAACTGAATCTAGTGTTTATATCCCACATGAATTATTTTAACCCATATGAATTTTTATATTCCCATATGAATTATACCACAATTTAAAACTGATTCATTTCTTTTATTGAGGTGCACTTTACATATGTAAAATGCACCACTCTTTAGTGTATAGCCTGATGAGTTTTTATGTATCTATACCCTCATATTATCTCCAACCAGAACAAAGTACAAAATATTTCCGTCATCCTCGAGTGTTCCCCCGTGCTCATACAGCTTCTCTGAGTGCTCTCAGCATAGAAAAATCATTTCTTTGACCCTTCCCCCTGTTAAATCTGGTTGGCCTATTCCTTCAGCAAATATGACCCAGACATGAGCCTCGCCCTGGAGAACAAATAAGGACAGTAATTAAACAAGCGGGGGTGATATGGTCTATCTAGGTCCAGAAGGTCATAGGAACTCAAGGCAAGCCATCTCCCAATTTGGAGATTTTGTTTTGTTTTTATGAGAAAGGAAAGGAAGGCTTTTTGGAGAATCCGCATGTTTAAAGTGGGAACTAAAACATCCTTCCAGATGGAAGGAATATCACGAGCCATGGCTCAGAAATGAGAGCACATGGAGTGTGTGAGGAACAAAAACAAGTCGGGGAGGACGGGGCTGGCGCCAGTGACAGGAGCGCAGAATGAGAGGTCCCACGTCTCAGCCAACTGCATGGTGTGCAGATCAGAGAGGGGACTGGGGGGACTTTGAGCAGGCAGTGGCAGGGGGAATGGGGGGATGGGTGGACCGGAAAGAGATTTAGAAAGTGAAGTCAGCACAGCTTGGCGTTTGACATGCAGGGTTCAGGGGTGACCCGTCAATCTCTTAGATCTTACAGAATGGGGGGCGTGACGGTACCATTGGAAACACGGACAAGGAATCTAGTTTTTATAATACTTTTCTTTGATGTATTTCTTTCTGAATACATTTAACGTTGTTGCCAACTAGCCAGTGGGACATTTAGGTGGAAATATGTACCCGGAAGTTGTCGTAGGTATTTATGGGGCACGTTCTATAGGCCAGGCACGCGCACGATACTGTGGACGAGACAACGTGCCGTGCCTTGGGAAGCTCACGCTGTCCCAGGCCACAAAAGCAGCCCGGGGACCACCAGATGTACGTGGTTAACCAAAGGCTTCAGAATGAACGAAGTTGCTCAGGAAGATTTTGGTGAAAGTTCAGAGAAGCCTAGCATAGCATCCCGAGGAACCCCAGGATTCTAAAATGGAGAAGAGGAGGCATGGTTGGGAAAGCAAGAGAAATGTGTTCAGAAGGGCGTTCACTGGGGAGTGGTCCCCAGGGTCACACACGGCTGGAAGTAAGACGAGGACTGGAGGCGGTCTGTTGTGCTTCTCAAAGTGGGGTCCCCAGGCCAAGCATAGCAAAAGCATTACCTGGGGATTTAGAGAGGCAGGCTCGTGAGCTCCACCCCAGACCTACTGAATGTGAGACTCTGAGTGTGGGTCCCCGCCAGCTGTGTTTTAAACAGCCTTCCAGGGGACTCTGATGTCCACTGAAGTTTGAGGACCACTGCTCTACCGCGTTCACTGATAAGGAAGCCATTAGTGATGGGAAAGCGTGGCAAAAACAATTTGGTTGAAATTACAGCTATTGGGGATAAATGCAAAAAATTCTAATGGGTTTTCAAGTTTTATTTTTTTATTTGGAAATTTCCGTTGTTTTATTTATTTATTTTTTGTATGTTTGAATTTTTTCTTTCTTTTATATACTAGTTGCTAATAGATTGCTGTTTTGTCTCACTGTGTTCCACATGATTTTTGGAGTTCTATTTTTATCTGCTTTGAGATACATCCCTTTCTGGGCTCTCAGTATGTTAGGCCACCTGCATCATTGATCATCGGTTTGCTGTCCTCAGATCTGAAATGAAGGAATTAAAATTCCAAAACAGAGGGTAAGCATGATGATAAGTGAGTCTTGACTCTGAATGGCTGCCGAGAAAACACCTAGATGCTTAAATTAGTTCTTCCAGAAAGTTCCAAGACTCTATTAGGGATACATTTCTAATCATTTGGACTTCATACTCATGTGAAGTAATTGGAAGTGTGCCCATTTCATCTAAAGTGATCCAACAACATAACCATAATTATTGTACTTCCAAGGTGCTCATGGAGGAGAGGACTCTTATTAACCTTTCCCTGCTGCTTCTGTTGTCCCACTCCCAAGTCTTTTCTTTCATTTGACAGGAAGAAGTAGAGCATATTACTGTGTTTTGCTACCATCAGGGGAAATCTGCGGTAGATTTTCACATCAGAAGAAACTGATACAGATAACTACTCTTATGGACATCCCAGTTCACAATGAACACTCTTCATTTTATAAGAATAAAAACTGGTGGGTAGTTCTAGTGCTCTGTATAGTGAGTGACAAGCACAAAGAAGGTCCCTAAAAATTGAATGGATGGATGGATGGATGGATGGATGGGGAAGTGGTTAAGTAGTTGGCTGGGTCAGTGGATGGATGAGTAGATGAATGCATGAATGTGAGTGCATGATTAGAGGGGCGGATAAAAAAATGGATGGGTGGAGCGATGGATGGATGGATAGTTGGTTGGATGAACGGTTAAGTGGGTAGATGGGCAGTTGGCTGGCTGGATCCGTGGGGAGATGGATAGATGGTTGGTAAATGGATGCAGGTTGAAGAGCAGGTGGATTAAAAAAAAAATTGGCATGGGAGAGTTGTCCTGCCTCAAGAGGAAAAAGCAGTCCTTGTAAGAATATTGTGTCCTCTCAGGAAGGTACAGTAAAATGTGCTGAAGACAGAGGCATTACTGGTGCTGGTCCTTATTTCTAACATGATCTCATACAAATCCCCCAACATCCTGAGCCCCTCGTGTGAAAGGATGGTACTGGCCACCCCACCTGCTACCACATTTGGGGTCAGGACCCCATACGTAAAATGATCACAAATGTGTTGTTAAACTGTAAAGTGCGATATGAACATAAATAATCCTTCTTAAATGTGGCTAGATAATGGATTAGAGTTCAAAGTTGCTTTTCAGTGTGTTAGGACTGCTTTTTTGCTCAGCTTTGGAGACGTCCAAGTCATTCTTCTTGCCAGCTCATATAAGGTTTTGGCCGGCTCCCTTTCTTCCTCCTGTCCAGGTTAGGCAATTCAATGATCATCTGCTAAATACGGTGTCTCCCCATATATGGTGCACAGCACAGAAGTACGTATTACCGGCATGTCAAACCTGTGATTTATTGATGAAAATGCACAGCAAGAAAGTTAACCTCAATTTGATGTGAAAAGAAATATTAGGTAAATTATAACAGGCGAGATCCGGCTGTCTATGGCAATACAATTGTGAAGGTGACTGACACAGAAATGACAAATTTGGGGCCACTCCAGCTCAATATATCTGAGCGTGGGGCGCATAAAGGCAATCTGAAGTTACTAGCTGTTGGGAACATGGCATATATTTTTCTTTCCAAGCTGCCTTCTGCTCCTCTGTGGGTGGTAATGGTCTTTGGGGATAGGCCAGGTTATCTCTTCATTGTTTACAAAACACTCTCACAAACTTTTCCTGTGCACCTGGGTTCCATTTAAATGGTACGCCCCCTGCCACTTTTGCAGATGAGGAGGGAGGAGGAAAGTTCCCTGCTGAGACCACACAGCCAATGCTCTGCCTCAGATGTTGCAAGGAGAGCAGTTCTTTCCACTGGAGAACTTCTCCGTAATGGAGCTCCAGGCAAAGTATGTGTCCCTTCAAACAGGGGTCGGCCTGTTGATCTTGTTAATGCGTTGATTCTTTTGAAGAATCGTCAAGTGGGGCACCTGGGTGGCTCAGTGGGTTAAAGCCTCTGCCTCCGGCTCAGGTCATGATCTTAGGGTCCTGGGATCGAGACCCGCATCGGGCTCTCTGCTCAGCAAGGAGCCTGCTCCCTCCTCTCTCTCTGCCTGCCTCTGCCTGCCTCTGCCTACTTGTGATCTCCCTCTCTGTCAAACAAATAAATAAAAATCTTTTAAAAA
>PITA01019259.1:0-38146 GCA_004023965.1 Spilogale gracilis | reverse complement strand
TTTTATACTCCTTCCAATATACAGAAGGATGCAGCTCATTCTTTACAAAACTATTTCCAAGACTTTAACATACATGTAAATTGTTTTCCTTCTTAGCTGTTCCATTACTTTATATAAATATATATGAACTGCTACTTCCAAGATTACCTTCAATAATAAAAAATGATCATTCACGCACCGACAGCCTTATTTCTTCCATTATATGACACAAGGTTACATGACCATCTGTCTTATTCCTAGTCATCATATTCTGCTTTCCACATATTTCGCCAAATATTTTTCTGGTTACTTTTGGCAAAGATGATCAAAATAACTGTCCCACCCTTACTAACATAGACGAGGGAAGGAGGATATGTGTGTACAGTAAGGATGTACATAATGCCAAAAGGTCAACTCAGCCCAGAGCCAGGCAAATTTCTCGTGTGGTATTAATAAAATGATATGCCTGACACAAAACTTGTGACATGTGTGCCTAAATACTCAATTTACTGTTCTCAGTGCTAAAAATATGCACTGCAATATGTTTGGTGCATTAATTTCAATCACGGATCTCAAAAAATATAATGAAGAGTAGCAACACTTGAAAAGCAGAGGTAACTTTCACTTGGGGAAGAGTAAATCATAATTAAACACAGTAAAATTCAAGACATGACTGTCATTTGTGCTCCACAACAACTAAATACATTACCATATCACATGGATATTTCATATTCAGTTTTCCTTCTGATTATTTTTATAATTTCACCTCCAGAGATATTATCTTCAATAAAGCAGAAAAGGAAATAACATTATAAAATTACTTCTTACCCTGCAAAGTCTTATAATAAGTATTGAGCAAGACCAAGACTTGAATCCAAGTTCTTTTACTACTGAAGGTGGCATATTGACAATACATATTAATCAATTTCTCTCTCTCTCTCTCTGGGTTAAAAAAAAACCCAATCTGTATGAATTAAGAAACAAGAATGTGGGGTGCCTGGGTGGCTCAGTTGGTTAAGCAACTGCCTTTGGCTCAGGTCATTATCCCAGAGACCAGGGATTGAGTCCCACATCGGGCTCCCTGCTCGGCGGGAAGCCTGCTTCTCCCTCTCTCTCACTCCCTCTGCTTGTGTTCCCTCTCTAGCTGTGTTTCTCTCTGTCAAATAAATAAATAAAATCTTTAAAAAAAAAAAAACAAGAATGCAATTTTGAGCTTATTACAGTAAATGAAGATGGTTTGCATTCTGTAACTGACTTTTTGGTATTTAAGGGTTTCATAATGAGAAAGTAGCTCCCAAACAAAGATGTAAACAGAGCTCCCCTTTTTTAATATTACACAACTTTTTTTATACCATCCACACAATTTGTAAACAATTGCTATGCAGCCACAGGGTATTACAAAGCCTCAGGGAACCCCTCCTGCAAACCAGGGTGGCCTGCCACAAGCCTCTAGAGGAATCCCTGAGTGCAGGAGGCTGGACCTGGATGTCAGCACCTGGAGACCCGCAGTCTGACCCGGTCCTGAGTGCATGGTGTCACCCAGCAGGAGAATGGAGCAGCCAGTTCCACAGCGTGGACAATGGGCCCCTCATCTGCCACCACCCACTTGCCTTATTGGCGTCTGTGGTCCCACCCGGCAGTCCCACGCTGCTCTCTGCAAACAAGGTGCAGGAAGGTGTGGATTCCACACCCGTGCTGCAGCCAACTATCAACAAAGCATCCGGTTTCCAAACAGAAAACTAGTCCTGTGACGGAAAAAGGCCAACAGTGACCTTCCCAAAGAAAAGAATGCATTTCTCTGCATGCATTTACTTATTCTTTATGGGAATTAGCATATATTTCTGCAGTGTGTGACTAAATATTTCACCTATTTGAGGCAATATTAAAGTAAGTGTTTGTAACAACTGAGAATCGGTCTCTGACAGTTACTGAAAAATAGTATCTGCTACTATGTTCTAGATGGTTTATGCTTACAGTCATTTCATCTTCCTACAACACTACTGTCATTCCCATTTTACGGCTATGAAAGCTGAAGTACAGGAAATAAGCTCACATGGCTATCAAAGCAAGGAGTCAGAGCTGGGGGGCATTTCTGAACATCTGTTTTCTCAACCAAAGGTATAAACATTTTAAGCATAAAAACTGTTTAGGAACTCTGAAAAAGTGGAGGGGAAATGCTGAATAAAGCATGAGCAGCTAAGCCAACCTGACTGAGATGAAATTCAGAAGAACAGAAACGACAAAGAAGGGGAGGAGAGGAGAACATCAGGAGGCAGGACTGATGAGAGCTAGACAGAAGCCCGTCCACAGGGAAGTTCCAAACGGTGCATTCCACATCTCTGAACACAGCACTGCAAGACACTGGGAGATAAGCATTACAAACAGCAGATAAACACAGTATTTTATTTCAAAAACTACCAGAACTGGCAACATCCTACATCATGCCAACAACAGCAAGTTCAACAAACCAATGGTGACACTTGTTCCTTTTTGTCCATAACTCTGCATAATTGTTTCTAAGTTGCCAGAACAAGTGGACATCCCATCTTTATTTCAAATATTGCTCAAAGAGGCCAGACTAAAAAATCCTTATCAAAAAAAAAAAGAAAATTAACATGAAATAGTATCATAGTATGACATTTAAAAAATCATTTTTTTTAAATATTAAAACTTTCACACAAGAAAAGTCTGATAACTCCCTTTCTTTTGCTATGTCAGTTTTCTAAAAATTTCCACTTGTCCTTGCTTGGAATGAAAAATTCAGCGCTGTGCGATGACTTTCTCCCACATTTTTATTGTTACGGCGACCTTCCTGAGAGGACATTATATACATGGCAGCTGGTCTGATCTCTGTCTGTCTGTGAAAAATAAAAAATCAGCAACTCTTTTAATCTAACATGCAGTTTCATTGGTATATAAACAGCTCCAAAGCTAGGAACCTCTGCTTTAGACCCCAAGTGTTAGGAGTTTGTGGAGGCCAGAAAAGGGAGAGATGTTTCTATAATAGAATAGAAATTACACACACATTTTATATCACTGGATTTCTGGCTTTGAAACAAACAAACAAACAAATAAAACATGAGGCCTGGCAACAAAACAACTCAAACTCCCAAAAGGTACCAGTGCCTGGCAAGCCCACGACTCCCTCCTATCTTAAACCCAGGGCTACCTCACCTCCTTAAGTGACTGGCCTGGCCCCAGAAGACACGGAGATGACCGGCCCTTAAAGCCTGCCCAGGGCAAACCTAGACAGCAGCCCTAAATAACTATGGGTTGGAAGATACATTTCAGTAACAGATGTGGGCTGGATCTTCACCTCAAACTGGTTTCTAATTTACTTTTCCTATTTGTTCTTAATCTGGCTAGATCTAAAGAAGGCCACATGAAACCTCTTTATATTTTAATTACACTTAGTCAAACCTTTGAAAAGAAAAAGGAAACAGTGCCACCTAACTGTATAAGCGGTTTTGTTCTTAAGGGGTTTTTTTACTGCACGTTAATCCTCAGCCATAACCATTTATTTCCAATTCATTTTTATCTCAACTGAATGGTTATAATTCAGCAAAGAAATCTCAGCAGTTGCCATCTTCTCAAAAGCCAGCAAAATGTCAAGTTTTGTTATACTTACAACTTAGGAAGTAACAAATTCTAACTCTCTTAGATAACAGAGTAATGGGAAATTAACAGAGTAAATTTCATTTAGCCAATCTTAAGACTTTTCATATGAATTTTCTTTATATGACACATTGAGATATTCAGAATACTAATCATTCTAGTTTCTTCACAAAACCATTTCTTCTATTATAGAATTCTAAATAGCGGATACTCTGCAAAACAGGTTTTACTTAATTAAAATATTTTAGGGCGGCTTTTAGGGTATTTCAGTCAATTAAGCGTCTGCCTTGGGCTCAGATCATGATCTCCCAGGTCCTGAGATCAAGTCCTGCTTCCAGAATCCCTGGTCAGCAATGAGTCTGCTTCCGCCCTGCCCCTCCTCCCACTCATTCTCTCAATCTCTCTCTCTCAAATAAATAAAATCTTTTAAATAAATAAATAAATAATTTTCAATAAACACAAAAACAGATATCTTAAATACTTTGGCTATGAGTTTACTGGCACTAATAACTACAGTTTAAGAAATCACTATGTAGCAGTATTACCATATGTTTAAAAACAGTAATAAATGAAATCCATATAGGTTCGTTCTAAAATCATACAATACTACAGAAATATCAAACAAACTTATAAAAGATGTAGTGCTAAAAATAAATGTGGGAAGAAATTAACCTAAGATGTTCTGTGTCATGACCTTTCACATTCTTCCACATTAAGTCTCCTAAATATTAAACTATCATAAACCTTCCAAAACTCAAACAGTGAATCTTAAAAACAACTTATTATGCCAGTATTCTCTGCCTCCTCTACAAATGGTCTAGCTCTAAATCCGTATTAACTGACAAGCGATTGGACGTATGCTGCCCAGGTGTTTCTACTCTTGGCCTCTAGATACAGAGCAAAATAAGAGGGAAAAAAAAAGTGACAGAAAGGCCAGGGATGATATCAGAGAAGAGTGACTATAAAACCTGTGGCTCTGGTTCTTGTAAACTACTTGGGAAGCTCAGCAAAAGCTCTGCACATGCAAGCAATAATCAAGAAAATGGCTTAATGCTCACCCTCAAAATCAATACACATCTCCTGAGAACAGACAGGTTCAGAGAGGCATCAGGCTTGGAACAGTATCCTCAATGCAGGCAGTAAAAGAGACCAAACCCACAAAGCCACCCCCTTAGTCCCACACTGTCCTCATCCTTGCTGTTGAGTGCCAGAAGTTAATACTTACAATGTGTCCCCATTTGCACTGTAGGACCAGGACACAATTTTAATTTGTAGGCTGTCAGATGTGTTAGCCTACTCTCACCTCTAGTTTATATCATTAAAAAAAAAGGCCTCATAAGATCACACGCACCACCCTTTCCACACAATCTTACCCTATATCTGATTCTAATTATACAGTGGCAAGCATACTGAATGTGGATGAAATATGCCCTTATACCTCTCATGGACAGTAAGGATTACCAAATCAACAATAACCCCCCCAAAAAAAGAAAAACAATAAACTCAAAATCGTCCAATGTGAGCATGAGCGCGGAGGTGTTTCAGTGTATATGAGTACACAGTACATATTAACTTTAGGTCCTTACAAGCACTATTTATAGATATCACTGCATAATCATTTTATATATATTTCACCCTTAGAATTTTAACTAGATGTCAAACACCATGAAAATATTGCTTTGTAGAAAATTTAAGTCCCCGTTGTGACTTTTTACATCATATTCAAACTGTGAGAATATGCTGGAATTTAATCCCAACCCTATCCCCCCCAACCTCAAAACATACCCAGAGGAGTAATAGCATGTGCAAGAAGGAGCTTATAAAATGTAGAGAAGGTATAAATGAGTAGAAAAACAATTTGCATGTAAGACTCTTACAGCCAAATCATACGTGGGTAAACCCAATAATACTACTTTTCTTTCTCAATTCCTCTTTAAAAAAGAAGGTACTGCAAAGACTCTCACTTTTAAAAAAGATGAGAATCTCTCACCTGACATTCATGTATATGCAAAACCTACTTATGTTTCTCTAAACATAGAGCTTAATTTCATTTTACAGATAAATTCAGAAAGTACCTTTTGCAATGGTTTTAATATGTCCTGCCTTTCCCAGGAATGCAACTCAGTGTAAATTAAGGAAAGGTTTTACTTTGTTCAAGCAGAATTTTGGCAAGTATTTCAGAAGACGACATAATTAAACACACCACAGCTCAAAGACTCCCCTTCCCTGATACAATGCCCCTGTCAGAGACACTGTGTAGTAGGGAGGGCCAGGGAGAGGGAGAGAGAATCTCAAGCAGACTCCCCACTGAACATAGAGCCCAATTAAGGGCTTAATTTCAGGACCCTGAGATCACAACCTGAGCTGAAACCAAGAGATGGAGGCTTAACTGACTGTGCCAGGTGCCCCTCCCACACACACACACACTGTCAGCATTTTTATTGGTGAATTTATATATAATCCAAGTCATCCAGCTACTTCATTTTATTTTCTAAACTAATCATGTCCAAATACTTATCATATCATTTAAGTATAAATTACCTTCCATTTATTTCTTATGGCCGTTATATTGACTTTTCTGAAAGTATGTATAGGTAAATTATTTACCTAATAATTTCGTTTCAAGACACTAAGAAGGATGTTACAAGTATACATTATCAAAGGGTTGGTAAAGTTGGAAGCCCTGGCCCCAAAACATTTGCAAACGCTGGTTCTTCCTATCACCAAGTTCAACAAACAGAGGGAAAGGGATATTAGTGGCAGGTATGGCTGATGCCATTCACTTAAGCTTTTATTTTATGCCTAGCCAGGAGGGGGAATAAGTACAAACTCTGGGAACAAAACAAATTAAAAAACTCTAATGCTTTTCCCTCTTTAAAGGTTTTGTTACTTTTGGGGCACCTGCGTGGGGCAGTTGGTTGAGCATCCAACTCTTGATTTCGGCTCAGGTCTTGATCTCAGGATTGTGGCTTTGAGTCCCCAGCTCTGTGCTCCATGGGGAGTCTCTCTCTGCACCTCCCTGCTGTGTGTGTGCACACGTGTGTGCTCTCTCTCTCTCTCTCTCTCTCTCTCTCTCTCTCTCAAATAAATAGTTTAAAAGTAAGCAAATAAATAAAGGTTTCCTCACTTTTAGTCTCATAAAAAAAGACCTTCACTGCCTTTAGGAAAGTGTGGTCTTAAGGAGGGATATAAAACGGACCTGTGCTTTTGTTTAGCCATAGGAATATTCATTACAGAAACTCTGAAGTAGATTAGGTAAAAATCAGAAAAATTTAAAGAAGGTGAGTGAATTAAATCATCTCTCAAAATAATTTATAAACTACTTCTTTTTTATTTTTGGCTTTGACATTTTTAGTGACAGCCTGGGGGAAAGGTGGAGAACTTTTTTAATGCTCAGGCAGAAGCATACATATTGGTGAATTTATTATCTTCATTTGTAACATAACACTCAATGAGCGCATTCAAAGATGAGGACACAGATTTTTCAATTTCCAAAAAATGAGCTCCCTCTTCTTTTGTGCCATATGCCAACAGTCGCCACATACACAATACAGAAATAACACAACCCTGAAGACATCAGTCATCCCTACAAGGGGCTGATTAAAACCTTGGAAGTTTTCTTCCTCCTGTAACACCTGCTCTCTGGAGCGAGTGCTATGTGATCTAGCTGACAATGACTACAACTGGTGTGAAGGTAACTCAACCCTGCCACTGTGTGACCTTCCACAGTTAGTTTCTGTGCACCATCTGTGGAGCAGAACAATAATGTTCGTCAGCTAGGGACTAGACAAAGACATTCTCACTCTCGCTAACTTTGAGAAGCACGGTCACTCCCTTGTCAGCACAGGCACGGTATTTTTCACACCTCTCGTGTGGAACCCGAGGGCCCACTCATTAGCAGACACCTTCCCCTTTCAGCTTCATGCTAGGTATTTCCTAGACTAAAAGGACAGAATACCCAGTGCCAGGCACTGACCCGGCATGCAGCAGGTACTCAAAAACACAGTTAAATGAATAAATACATAAATAAATCAGCACACCTTCTCTCGGGTAATACAGAGAAGCCTCAAATTTCAATGTCTCTGGCTGTGAGTGTCCTGGGGGCAGGACCAACATCTTAACATCTGACTCCTTCTCACGTCCGTTCCTTTCTACAGCCTAGCCCATCCTTGGCCAAAGCAGACACTTAATAAATGTTTATGGAATGAATGAGGGTCCTCTTCCTTGGCAGATATTTCTATTACTGGCTTTGTAATTCCCAACTGTGCAAGCACACAAAGGATTAATTATAACTGTAGATAGAATAAGAGTTACCAAGCTATTGAACAGAGCTGTACTGCAAGGCCTGGCTAATGGGAGCACGAACTGACATGCTGTAACAGCGAGCAGCCCGAGCTGGAGCTCAGGAAGGCCAAGTCAAGTCTCCAACTCTGCCATTATGCAGGTGGATGGACCGGAGTAAGTCAGGCCTTTCACTGGGCTTTCATTTTTCCCTCTCTGCAATAAGGGGTTTGGATTAGGAAAATATGTGACAAGACTTTTTTATCCTGGTTATCAGTAGAAATTTATGAAGTGGGTAAAGAACATCAAGCCATAGGAAGATGGAGCTCAAAACCAAGTAATTCTATACATTACTTACCAAGGTGGTAAAATCTCAACTACTTTACAATTTGTTTTAGCTTTGAAATACTAGTAATAATGTTTGTCTTTGCCACAATTTGATTCACAGCAGTGGCAGCTGTATTTGGCTACTTGTGGCAAGACAGGATCAGTAGGGACTGCCATTAGAACTAGTTTTTTACAAGAAAATAAAATGAGTTTTAAGTTGATAAGATGTCCCTTCCAGTTAGATAATTTGTTTTTTAATTCATATTCTCACATTGTGACTTTGGGCCTTGGTCGCACTGGACCTCTGATTTGTCCTCTACAAAACAGGATGAACTGGATAAGTGGTTCTCAGCCAGGGGTGATTCTGTTGTCTCTGTCTTCTCCTCAGGGCCCACGCGGCAACGTCAGAAGACAGTCTGGGCTGTCCCAACTAACAGGCATGAGGTGGGCAGAGGCTAGGAATGCTGCGGCCGAACATCCCCCAGCACACAGGACAGCCACCTGTGAGCAGAAAACTACCTGCTCATAATAGGGATTGAGAAAAATCTGAATTAGACTACTTCAAAACCCCTAATATAAAAAAAAAAAAAAAGGATGTATGTGGAATTGCAGAAACTTCTTCCTAAGCTATAGTTGTCGTGTGATAGTAGTTACAGCTCCTCTGAGCTAAAACTTCTAAAAACTGAGACAACTTATTTGGACAGAAGCCTAATTTAAAACTGTGTCTACTAGCCTTACACTTCGTGCATCACACTGGTAATTGCTGTATAACTATACCCTCTACGGCTTCTTTTTCCTCACCATTTACTGCACAGTAATGGGCATTGTTTGCTTTGGGCACAGATGCCAGCCAGTTCTGAAAAGACTGTCAATGATATGCTCCTTGTCCTCACAGCAGAAGAATAAAGTGGCCCTAAGATTACAAATAACTGCCTGCAGTAAAATGGCCGAGCACACTCACTCACACAAAACACAAAGATGGCAACAGCCGGAAGTGAGGCCATGTCTGCACGGTTCACAGGGTCTCCACACAAGACAGCCCACTGACAGCTGCTAATTGACATGAGGTACAGAATCCAGCAACATGACTTACCCTATTCTCTTTCTAAAAAGTGCCAAATATCGGTAACATTCAATTAACAAAACAAATGAAATATACTTGGGGTCCTAAGCATGAGTCTATCAACTTGAAAATCACCTATAAGCTTTGGATTTCTCCAAGTGCTCTTAGCAAAAAGATGTTCTCCTGTGCTGGTCAAGAATTCTCAAATTCTTGGTCTGTTAGTCCTGACAATTCCTATTCTAAGCCCAACTGGATGTGTTCAGCTGCCAGAGAAATATCCACATAATTTCTTGATATAAAATCACAGCAAGCTCACAATTTTAGAAGAGAAAGGAGAAAAAAATCTTTTTTCTATCCTCAGAAATTGAGTGCATAAAATATAGATTTGAAAGTGCTCTCCTGGCATCTGTAATAATTCACCTTGATGATGTCTAGGACCAGGACTAAAGGGTATAATGATTGGGAATTAAAGAATATTCTTTGCCATAAAGCAAAAAATGAATAAAATTTACATTTCCTTTGATATGTGACCATAATAATAATAATAATAACAATAAAACAGTGGCTGAAAGGTCAGTGCTTACATTTTCAATCGAACTCAAAGTCTTAGCTAGTTACTCAACAGAATCCCAAAATGATTTTGTTTAACTTCTTTGGTGTATGAACCTTTCATTAATTGACTCAGAAACATTCAACTTTTATTTACTGGTCTCTGACATGTGTCAGGAAATTGATAAACTTTCGAAAGACATAGTGAACTGAATCCAGAAATTTCCCTGGAAAATACAGAAAAGTAAGGCTCCACCCTTCAAAGTGAAATAGCAGAAAGCAGCACATTGTGGAGGAAAGCACAGGGGGATGAGAGAAATCCACTTTTAGGGAAAAACGCAGGCTTCTTGGAGAGGAAACTTCACAGTTGCAAGAAAGGCAGGTATAAATGTGCAAAAGTCCATAAGCGAGAGCAAACACTGTTCCCTTTCAATCATAGAAAAGTAGAGTCAATAGGTTGCACAAGTTCTTAGACAACTGGTGGAAAACATATACTTTAACAACAGAGATGTATGAAAAAATTCCACAGAAACATGACAGAAAGCTTTAAAATGTCTAGGTTCTACCAAAATGTGGAGAACTCTAGACTCCAGCACAAGCATTTGCCTTAGAGAATCAGGAACAGGCCCAGGGCCCACCCCTCATGCCCAGATTTAATCAAGGCAGACTTAAATGGACAGCAATCAGGGCAACAAGAAGCTGGTATGTTTTTTGATATTCTCCATTGTAATAAATAAGAAAAGCATTCATGATAAGTAAGAAAGACAAAATGATTAAACAGAATCACAGAGCTGACCTCACCAGTCAGAGGTTGTAAAAAGGCAGCCCCAACCACATCTGGTCTTCAAATACATGTCTACCTTAGCAGTCTCCTAAAAGGTGTGAGAGCCAGTATTTTTAAGTGGGGAGGTTTCACATTTTTAAAAATGCAGATTTCCAATCTGAGGTTTTTGGTTGGTGTGTGTGTGTGTGTGTAATAACAGCTACTCCTTTAGCATATAATATGACTCCGCACCATTCCCACAGCACAGAGTGGATTTTCCTCCCTTCCCATGGTTCTCTACTGAAAGAACTTCCTAGAGTAGGTAAGTACCTATGCCCAGTTTTCAAAAGTGAGAAATTAGAAGTGAAATCAAGAGCACTTTGTGAGTTCTCTTCCATCTATTTCACTCAGTTCCCTTCCCTGCTCGCCCCTTTCCTTGTCCAAACTGGTAATCCTGCATTTAGGTCTTAAGTCCATTTGCCCAAGACTGCCAAGTCAGTACACACATGAGACATAACACAACCCATATCAATTTTTCTCCCTAATATCAGCCAATACCCAGCAGGTCTTTCCCTGGAAAAATGATCAAAGCAAAGCTATCAGGTCTGCTTCTTGCCAGTCTTCCCCATCTCTTGCAGCTCATCCAGTTTCTCATGCATGGAAAGATCTAGAAAACCAAAGACAAGAGCAGAATATATCACTCATCTATGAACTGGGCCTTGAACTGGCTTCAGAGTTAACCCGAGTCCATTTACACGGGCGTGGAAGTATGTCTAGTATCTGCTCTGCAGTTTCTCTTTAGAAAAAAATTACAACAGTAATAATAATAATCAAAAGCAATTTTTTAAGTGTTGTCACTCAAAAAAGTCTGATGTATTTACAAAACAAGGAACGATGAAGGTAAGCAATGGCTTGTAGTTGCAGGACCAGAGACCGTTCAGGGCCTTGGAGAGTCTCCCAGTGACAGGATCAGTATTGGGGAAACCATGGTAGAAGGAAACTGAGTAATAAATGGTCTGTGTGGTGCAGCCAGTAATTTTAGACCTCCTTGGTCAGGACTGAAAATGCTCTCCCCAAAGCTACTTGCCAGCCATCTCTGAGACTACACATATTTGATGTGTGTGCCCATTTGCAGACAGACTGGCTATTCAAATTCAGGAGGTCCATTAGGTCTGGTGTGAGCTAAGCAGAATACAAAAAACCTATAGCCACAAAAGAGGGAAAAGAAAGCCCACATTTGCTAAACTCCAAAACCATGTGGTCAGCATAGTGCTGGATAAATAACACCTATCACAATGATATCCAGTTATCTCCCTAAAAATACCTTATGTCCAGTATGTCTTTCACTGCTCAAAGCAAAGTTACCAAGTCTGCTTCTCACCAGTCTTCCCCATCTATTAAAATTCACCCAGTTTCTCAGGCTAAAGATCAAAAGAATAATCTTGGATTACTTTCCCTTATCCTTTAACCTATCAGCAATTTTATAAATTCTACCATCAGAATACCCATGAGGTCCTTCCATTTTTACCCATATCCAACCCTAATTGCCTGGCCCAAGCATCAGGAATCCCACCTGGACACCTGCAATGGTATCCTAATTGTTCACCAGGCACACAATATTCTGTAGATGGCAGCCAGAGGGGGCCTCACTGGCTGTAAAGCAGATCATGTCACGCTCTGCTCAGACTCTACAAAGCCTTCCCATTGCAAGAAAAATAGAATGCATGATCCTCAGAATAGCCTCCATGGGAAGGAGGGGGCCTCGACCTGCTCTGGCCTTAACAATCCCACCAACTGCTCTCCCACCCAGTCGGCATCTCTCCCTTGTCCTCCCTTCCTCCAGAGCACAAACTCTTTCCACCTGGGGGACTTCACACATGTGCTTACCTCTGCGTGAATTTCTTTTTGCCCCACTACCTACCTGGCTAGTGGCTACTCATCCTTAGAGAGAACTTTTGTGACCCAGAAACCCCTATTACGCACTCCTGTGGTCTGTCTCATAGTACACTTCAAAGTTTGTCCTTACACACTTACTGGGGATATTGCTTAATATCTGACCCCTCACTTGACTATACAAGCCAAGAAGGCAGGAGTTATATCTGTATCAGCCATCCCCATACACACAGCACACAACTGATACAAAGTAGGTACCAGCAAAAATATCTTGTCCCCATTTGAGTTCTTCAATTCATCCCTCCCTCTGAAGGGCAGGGAATAGTGCAAGAATGATTTAATCTAAAAAGCTATCATAATAGCTTACACACCAAAGAACAGTGTATGAAAGTATCATACCACCCATCTGTCCTTTTAGTTAAATATGTTCTCTCTAGCCAGTCACGGTGACAAAGATGCATGCACTTCTGCTCCACTGCCCACATCCCACGCCTGATACTTTCCAAACAATTTATTAATCAATTATTAATTGTGACAGCAACCGCACTCTCATCATTTAAGATCCATCATCAGAAGGGATGCATAAGCATTCTCTACAATGGTTAGCTTCATTAAGAGAATGCTTCACACATGAGCTGAAATCAATACAAAATGAAGAAAGGTTCAGCAGGTGACGCTGAGCAGGGACCCTCCTGCAGTGACATCTTCCCTGAAAGGCACACACAGACTAGGGGAGTAGAGCAGTGACAACGGACTGGATCAAAATGTTTCATTTTTCCATCACTACTGTGGAAAACTTTTTTTGTTATTTTTGCAAAATAAAACAAGGATAAATTTCTAAGGCACTATTCTAAAAGGAAAAAGGAGTGCAACCGTTTAAACAAAAGGTAATATTACATGTGTGAATGAAGAGTTTCATTTCTCCCAAGTATGTTCTTTTTTTTTTTTTTTTTTAAAGATTTTATTTATTTGACAGCGAGAAACACAGCGAGAGAGGGAACACAAGCAGGGGGAGTGAGAGAGGGAGAAGCAGGCTTCCCGCCGAGCAGGGAGCCCGATGTGGGACTCGATCCCGGGTCTCCGGGATCATGACCTGAGCCGAAGGCAGTGGCTCAACCAACTGAGCCACCCAGGCGTCCACTCCCAAGTATGTTCTAATTCATTGTTTTTGCCTTTATTTTGCTGAAATACAAAACAGTATCCCTATTTATACTACTTGCTGTATGAGTATGTGAACATGTCAACAGTCCATTGGTTTAATGAATCTATATAGTTTTCATTTGGAGGTATGTTCCTATAGTAAGCTATGCTCAAAATGTGTTTACCAGTACTACAAGGTGGAAATGCTTTGTAAACTACAAAACACTCTTCAGATTAAAGGGGGACTCCTACACACCTAAAACAGAGAGCAGACACTACCAATAGCTCATACTGAAGCCTTACCACTAAGATCACCTCCTGCCAGCCAAGTTCAACTATACCTTCTCAGTTTGGTTTTTCATCAGCAACAGATGAGACTTAACAGGTAACCATTGGCTTCCCTGTTCCTATGACACCTGCTTTTCCTCCTTCTGACCACCAGCTCTCACCGACACCATCACTGGCTGTAGCCCACAGTCTCTGGACCTGCTCTCCGCGTCCCCCACTGTTACAATTTATTCACCCTGTCTCATGCTTTTTACTATCATCCCCATTCCACCTGAACACTTCCTAGCTGGCTTTCTCCTGGCCTAACATCCGAGTTCCTCCCTCCAAACTCACCACTTCAGTGTCTCTTTCAATTCAGTATTTTAAAAACTGAATTTATTGGGTCCACCCGGCTCCCAAATCACATGCCCAGCTTTCCTAATTTCCCCCACTTCAACGGCAACATTCTTTCCGAATTAAAAGCACGGATTGAAACAAGGAACACTTTTCTCATTGTGATTTTCAAACTCTCCTTCAGGTCTAGAGAAAGGGAACCAAAAACACATGTGAAGCAATGGGGTAGGGGCAGAAAGGCGGGGGCCCCTTCTGCTTCCTTGGTCAGGGTGGAAGCCCTGGGTGACCCAAGCGCTTCCCATACAGCCTTCCCCCAGTGGCTTCAGGTCTCCCTCTTCTTCACAGTAAGAACTCCAGAGCTTTCCATTTGCAAATCTTTCTTCACCACCAGAATGATGCTCCGGACTGCTGCTTTTACCACCCCGAGCCTCTGCTCAGCAGTTGCCTATTCACACTGAATCCCTACTCAGTCCCACAAATACTTGTTGACTATGCACTTAACCACTTGTCCAGGACAAGGCCAGGCCCTGAAGGGTTATTATCATTTAAGTTAAAAGGCTAGAACTACTACCCTGTGACTCTACAACTGCACTACTGGGTATTTACCTCAAAGATACAGATATAGTGAAAAGAAGGGCCATATGTACCCCAACGTTCATAACAGCAATGGCCACAATTGCCAAACTGTGGAAAGAGCCAAGGTGCCCTTCAACAGACGAATGGATAAAGAAGACATGGTCCGTATATATACAGTAGAATATTATGCCTCCATCAGAAAGGATGAATATCCAACTTTTGTATCCAATCCCATGGACGGGACTGGAGGAGATTATGCTGAGTGAAATAAGCCAAGCAGAGAAAGTCAATTATCACATGGTTTCGCTTACTTGTGGAGCATAAGGAATAACATGGAGGATATTAGAAGAAGGAAAGGAAAAGTGAATTGGTTAAATCGGAGGGGGAGACAGAGCATGAGAGATTGTGGACTCTGAGAAACAAACTGAGGGTTTGGGAAGGGAGGGGGTGGGGGATGGGTGAGCGTGGTGGTGGGTATTAAGGAAGGCATGTATTGCATGAAGCACTGGGTGTGAGGCATAAACAATGAATCTTGGAACACTAAAAAAATAAAATTTAAAAAAATGGCTAGAACTAGTGGTGCCTAGGTGGCTCAGTTATGAAGTGTCTGTCTTCAGCTCAGGTCATGATCTGGGAGTCCCAGGACAGAGCCGACCCCTGCTTGTGTGCCCTCTCTAGCTGGGCTTCTATCAAATAAATAAATAAAATCTTTAAAAAAAGAAAAAGCTAGAACTGCAATGCAAACAATATTCTGAATAAAAAGAGAACTAAGGCCTGTTCATATTCTTACAGAAAATGTGTTACTTAAAGACAGAAGCTAAATTGTGAAAAATATGTAAAACTGTTTTTGATGACTATCATTAATGGTGACTATAGTTAATAGCTCTGTATTGTATGAAAGTTGCTAAGACAACAGATCCTGAAAGTTCTCATCACAAGAAAAAAAAGTTGTAACTGTCGTAACGGATGTTAACTAGACTTATTGTCATAATCATTTCACAAAACTTTTATCAAATCATCAGCCATACACCTAAAACTAATATGTCAATTTTATCTCAATTTTTAAAAATAAACAGGAAATGGCAAATTTTAAAGCCTGGGCCATCAGAAAAAAAAAAAAGTCTTTACATATGCACTTACAGGTGTACCAGGAAAAACAGAAGTCAAGGAATGGATGTCTGTTGTGAAAATCAGGGACACCCTCACTGAGGAAGAATTAAAATGGATCATAAAGAATAAAAAATTTCTAATTTGGGAGGATAAGAGCTGGTGAGAAGAGCACCCAGCACCATATTTTCCAATGCGGACACTGAAATTAATTTTTCTTAGTCCTAAAGAAATCATAGTCATTCCTTTTGAGGCATGAAACTCCCTTCTCCTTCATAGGCCCCTAATCTCTTCTGCCTTCACCGTGTCAATCTGCGGAAGAAACACTCCTCAAGACTCAGCCCAAGGCCCAACTCACTCTGTGTTCTTTTCTAATCACTCCATACCCCAAAGACCCTCTCCTTGCCAGACCCTCCACCACCATCTGTTTCAGACCAAGAGCATTTTATTTTAGGTTGTTTTAATCTCAAATTCTACTAGTTCCTGCATATCATTTTGTTCACAAATGTTTGGTTTGCATGTTTGATCTCCCAACACATTAAAAGGTCAAGTTTTTAGTGGTTTTTCATACAAGTGTATGAACATACATAGTAAATTACATAGTAAATGGTTTATTGTGCAAATGACAATTAAATTTTTTAAAAGTAAAGATGAATTAGAAGTGTAATTTAAAATACAAATCACACAATATTGCAATGAAATACATTGGCAGATGGTAAAGCTCACCTAAAATTCTTATGATGAACTTAAAAACACACTTCTCCTAAAGGCAAAAGTTAAGACAGTTCCTTGGTTTTCCCTAATTCTCTCTTCATCAGATCATCCTCCCATCAATATCTTTTCTCAGAAAACAGACTGAGACAACATCATATAGACCAATAATGTCCCAAAAACTGCGGAATAAAGAATTCCAAAGTCAAGAGCCACCTCCCACACAAACTCATCAATGTACCTTACAATCTCAGACCATAATCAATTGCAGTTTTAAGTTCATCTTTCCTACTTAACAATTACACCCCACGTGGGTACAGCAGAATACAATCCACTTGGATGCTCCTGAAATCTCTCCTCTTTCAAAACCCAGAAATTTCTTCAATTCTAGGGTACCATGAGGAGAAACTGAAGTTGGCATTTTTAGTATGCATTCAAACTGTTATCAAGCATCAAGAACAAATTCCACTTGTTTGCCACTTTAACCTTTTTTTAAGAGGACTAGAGGACACTAGGAGACCCCACTACACTTATTTAAGCAAGGGACTTAAAGTGCAGGCTGTCTGGAGAAACTTCCAGAACAGCTCCAACAGTGGGATCCAGGAGACAATGTCACTTTGGTCCTGGAGAGGAAGTAACCCTGAAGGGTGAGTGGTGGGCATGGAAATGCCCCAACACAGCAGGTCACAGTGACCAAACTGACTTCATGAGGTTATCACAGGCAGGAGTCTCAACAATAACAATGTCCAGACCTTTCTTTCATTGAGTTTCCACCTCCCGGCATGGACAGATTAAGACTATGCCTAAGTGGATAAAGGCATACACAAAATAAAGTACATCCTGTAGACTTTAATCAATGACTACAGGATATAAAAGGCAGGGTACCAAACCCACAGGAATTCTCCCACCTGGGGAAAAGGCTTACACCAATCCCGCATGTAACTGCGGCCGGCCCAGGTGCACCCAGGTCCGCTAGCCTCCCCCTCGGGCCCCGGCGGAGGACGAGGGAGACTTGGCCGAGGCGCAGTCCTGGGCTTGGGGGGTGGGGGTGGGGGGCACGAGCTAGTTAAACTGCCACATATCGTCCAGGCGTCCCCCAGCGCACACTTCCTTCAGCTCCTGGCCGGGGCTGGGCAGAACTTAGCAAGACCCGGGACGAAAAGCGGGTGGGGTGAGGAAGTGCCCGCGGGGGTCTCAGCCGCAGCCCAGTCCCGCCACACACGACAGTTGTCAGCGGAGAATGGGGAAACCGGGGACGCCCGCCCCGAGAGAAAACAAAAGCCAAACGCCCACCGCTGGGCGCCCGGTGGCCTGAGGCCGGCTTGGGACCTCCGGGAGTCCGCCCCAGCCCCTGGTCCCGCGGCCCGGGGCTGAGCCGGCGCCTCCCCGCCCAGGTGACCGCGCCGACACCCCGGGCTCAGGTGGTCCCGGCGGCCAGGAGCGAGCCAGTGCGGGGCCACGCCACGCCCGTCCGAAGTGGGCGACAAGTGGAGCAACGCCTAGCCCGGGAAGCCCGGCGCGCGCCCCGCGGCGAAAGAGAAAGAGAAAGAGCCGGCTCCGGGCGGAGGCGACTCCTAACGGCCACCGCCCCCTGGCCTGGCCCGGCCTCGCCGCGGGCGACGCGCACGCCCCTCGGTCGGGCGCGGGGCCCCGGGCCATCCCTGGCGGCGGCGGCCGTGGGTGCTCACGCGGTCCCCCGACCACACGGCACGGGCGGCGGCGTCCTCCTTACCCCGAACAGAGCCGGGCCGCCCGCAACGCCGACTCGGCGACAGGCCCGCGGGGCGCGAGCCGGAGCGGCGAGGCTCAGCCGGCCCAGGCTGCGGCGCCGCTGGCCCCGCGGTGCCCGGCGGGAGGGGCGTGAGGGTGCACGCGCCTGGTGGGGGCGCGGGAGCCTCCCCTGCCGGCCCCGCGCGCATGCTCCCGCCGCACCTGCCTCGCTCCGGGTTCCGCTCCTCCGGGAGCGCAGTGGACGCGGGGCGTTCGCGAGGGCTTTCACGTGGGAGGGAGGTGGCTGCGGCTTTCTCTTCAAGTGCGTCTTTCCCCTTACTTGCTCCCTGGGAAGGAGTCCCCCAAATCTTGGCTACTTCCTGCCAGGCCCCTCCCCACTCCCGCAGTGGTGTCCCGGGGCGCTCATCCCTCCCTCATCCCAGCTCTGAAGGTTCACCTTCCAAATGTTCTCTCTCGCCTCTGGATTACTCTCTGTCCTTCTGCTCCTTCCGATTTTGCAACCTCCTCTCCGTCTCCGATGTCCCTTTCCCGCTCTCGACTTTGCTACACACCCGACCGACCGCGGTTACCATTTCAAAATAAAAGAACACTCTTTTCAAGTGGCTAGAACAAATGTTTACTGACCTTGTTCTAGCTGCTTGAGATTAGGTAGGAAACAGGAGCTAAGGAGTTCCTGTCCTCATGGAACTTGCGGTCTTACTGGTTAGCGTTAGGCTTTCACAAAGCGTTGTTGCCGGTTTGGAGAGAAATTTATTAAACCATCTATTATGGCTTATATTTAAAAGTACCTGGCAATCGAAGACCATATTTTGTGACTTTTAAATGTAATTTTCTTTCATGGAGGTGCCTTGTATAAAAATTCTAATACGTAAATAATAGCCGTTAGGTACAAAATAAATACTAGTTTCTTGAATCTAGCAAGAGATGCAATGATTTAACATGATTAACAATAATAATTTCCAAAATGATCTTTGGCTTGTTGTTGACTATCATAAACGAACACCTAAAACTGTTTTGTTTTTCAGGAGAGACTGCTCCTTTGGTCACAAACATAATTTAGTGTTGTTACTGAAGAGAGAAAAAACCTTTTGCTCCTACAGTTTTTGATTTGGGAACCATGATCATAGAAATTTATAAGTACACACACACGAACTGGGTTCTATGCTCTATTCAAGAAGGTTTGGGGCAAAGAGAAAAAAGGAGGCAGAAGGCATGACTATAAAGAGATCATTTAAAACAGAGCTGTTGGTGGCACCTGGGTAGTTCAGTTCGACTGCCTTGGGCTCACGACATGATTGCGGAGACCGGGGAAAGAGCCCCACATCGGGCTCCCTGCAAGGCCAGGAAGCCTGCTTCTCCCTCTTTCACTCCCCTGCTTGTGTTCTCTCTGGCTGTGTGTCTCGCTGTCAAATAAATAAAACCTTTAAAAAAAAATAAAAATAGAGCTGTTGAAGAGGTGTGCTTTTTTCATCCCATTTACCATGTTTATGCTAAAGACTATAGAGTTGCGTTGTGTTTCTTCTGATATGTACAACAGGTACATATTAGGAGACTGTCTCCGCATACTTACTCACCTGACTGCATGAAATTAGAGTGGAACCCTGTGGATGAATGAGAATCCCCCTCGCTGTGCTACTTACGGAAGCATAGACAACATTTTTGGCAAAAGACAAGCGTTTCCATTAGGGCAGTGTAACTCTGGTTTCTCCCAGCAGTGCCTGTCATTAAAGAAGCTAAGTCTTAGTGATATAAACATCAGTGTTCCCAGCACAGAAAGGGTTAAAAGCACTTCTGGTTCCACCCACCCCTTAGAAAAATCAATGTTAATATTATACAAACTCAAAGAAAGTTGGGGTTGAAATCCAAATAGAGTGAATTTACATCACCTTGTCTTCATGTTTTTGAGGAAACCATTATTATTATATGTTTATTGAATGTGTTTGGCTTGCTTTGATGAAAACAGAAACACTGTTTTCATGGATAAGGTTTAAATAAGAGAAAGAATGCACCAATGAGACAGGTGACACAGGCAGAGAACCTCATCCTGGCTTACTTACTTAAATGTAAATCTATGGGTACATAGTGCTGACAATCACATATGATTATATTCAAAGAAGCTGACATCTGTTTTAAACGATACTGTTATTCAAATTATATGGAAATATAAGCAGTATAAGCACTGGTACACTTATTACAGAATTTTTGAAAAGCTGTTGTAGTAAATCCCTTTTATTTGAACAGCTGCAGATTAAAATGAAATAGCCACATTGTTGAGTATTGCAGTGTTACCAACAGTTGTGAACAATGGGGTTTAGAACACTGATGGTTACTAGGCATTTTTTACTTATAATTCAGTTGAATCTAACAAAGTGGCAAAGTTAACGTTGACCAGAGACCTAAGGATGGCTTATTGTTAGATAAGAATCACTGGTGGCAGAAGAGCCCCTTTAGGTATGTCATCCAAACATAACAGTCATGGAAGTTCTAGAATGTCTACCCCAGGGGGGGAAATGAAACCCCCTCATTTGCTGAAAGTGATTGGCTTTATTTAAGCAACACTCCATTTTAAAATTTCCTCTATTTGTTTAGATTTTTTTCCTCATTGGGAGGGTATTTTATTTGTCAATGTTATATACATGTTATTTTTATATGTAATATGTTATTTTTAAGTAGAATTAAATTACATAGATTTATTATTTGATCAATAGTGGGATTTCCCATTGACACAGAAGTGTTTTTAAAATTCATGATTGTTTCCTAGCATATACTTAGGACCATGTGGAAGTTAAGCATACAGTAAATTCCTTTATACACTTCAGTGTAATTGAAGAAAGGTTATTTTAATAGCATTCTATGCTTATGTCACAAACAAATTGTCCGTTGCAGCTAAAATCATTTCACTGGTCACCATTTATCATCAATAATTATTTTCCTCAAGTTTATTTTCATATTAATGCTGTTGTTAATAATTTTACTCACACCACACTATATTTTCTCCATTACAGCAATATTTTCCTAAGTAGACTGTCCAATTTTAAGCTTTCTTAATGATTTGAGATGTAAGTAATTGCATAGAGTTCCAGTTAAATGTAAATACTCATTCAGACAGTAGTGTAATAATATTGAAGAATTAAAACTAACTTTAAATGATATCAAAAATATCATTTTTTTATCATAAATAAAATAATATGCACATTATATAATTTTTGAATTAAAGACTTAAACTTTATATAGAAATCTATTTATTTTTGCACTTGTATTTTTGGGTAGAACAAAATTCTCATAAAATAGGATAAAAACCCCTTTTCTTGGTACCCTCCCTTGAATTTTTAAAAACTCAACTTCTACACAATTTTCTGGTGCTATTTAAAATCTGTATAAACTGAATGAGATAAGGATACTTACATCAATAGGCAAACTTCAATTTCTCCTACAACCATACTAATAGGATTTGGAGAAAAGCCTGAAAACTGCAGAAGACAAGCAAGCAATCCCTTTAATCACATTTTCAAAGATATTTTGATGACACAACCATACCATCTCCAAGGTGAGAGATCTGGAAAAAGAAAAATGGAAAATTCAGAGTAGGCAATTCACAGTTTCTTAAAAAGATATTTGTCCCAAATAACAGTAGCTAGACATGCATTCTCTAAGAAATAATAGGTGGGATGGTATGTAGAACACATGCCAGGTATCAGGAAAGATGGTTATTATTCCTACCTCTGCCATTGATCCGTCACGGAAGAAGCCAACTGGCTACAGAGGGTTGTGTCTCATGGCAGAGTACTTCCTTTTAAAATCACCAAGTTTAGGGGCTGGGTCTAGTTCTTAATATTGTAGGCCCAGAAATCTGAGTCTGTTAATGCTCCCAGAAGTGACTGGGCTAAGTCAACCAGCTAAAAACAAGAATACCAGTGAAACTGACAGATATAAATGCCAAAAAGATGGATGTTTTGGGGTCAGCACATTCCCACCACTGTAGTCTACAAAGATAGGCAAGTTAGTTAAAAGATAGCCCAGTGGCCATGAAATCAAAACAAGGTGGGTAGTGACGACAAGTGACAACTGTCTGATACAACCATTCTTATAAAGGGAGGTCCTCAGCCAAGATGCCCAAAGACTATGTCAGCTGGATATGATGCTATTCGCTGAGATCCAGTTTCCTTTTCCATTCCACTCCTTGGGATATTCCCAGTCACCTAGACTGGATTTGAGTGCTTTAAAAAACTCCATCAGCAGTATATTTACAAGCCATCTTCTGTGAGGGCTGGCGCTACAGAATAATATGCTGATTTATTTTTTCTTTTCAGCCCTCTGAAAGGATGGCTTTGTCTTAACTTTTTCTTGACCCAATCTCAAAAATCAAAAAGTATCTATGAACCCTTCCACACTAACTACATATAAAAATGTGTTTGAATTATTTCTATTTTAGATTTAATTTCCCTATTTTATTAGAACTTTAACCAAAATTAAAAGGTCGGGGTTTTTTGTTTAGTACATTATCTTAGCATCTATTATTCCATGAAAAAAATATAAAGTCCACTTTTTCTGGACTGAATATACACGTATTTTTTTCATTATAATACCTCCAATACAAATTCTTACAAAACTCATTTCCAATTCTTCAATGAATCAACTAAAAACTACTAAAGTGACATTTGCTTGAAGAAGTAAAAAGACTTTATCCATTCTCAGAGGAAAAGAAGATGCATGCTTCTTTAGACTTTGAGTTACCAAGTGAATACCTTGAACTTAAGTATTGTGCATTTGTTTCTGAATTGAAGACAGTTGACTACTTTGTATTACCGAACTATTAATATTACCCAGAAAATAAGATGATTATCTATCTATATCCTCAGTAAAATAGAGCTCACCAACTTGGTCTACTGAGCCAACAACATAAAACATAAGAATAAGGAAGCTATTCCTAAGTAATTTTAAGCCCTCTATTCTAGTACTAAACAGTGATTCATGACATCCTTGTAAAGCCCCTCATTGGCCTCCTTCAGATACTTCCCTAGTCCATCTAAACAGGGGGGAAAAAACTTCTTTGTGAGTGTGGTGAATTAATTAATGTCTTCAATTACAGATGGCCCAAGAAGTTGGTTTGACTTAGGATTTTTCAACTTTACAATTGTGTGCTAAAAGCCATATTCATCCAGTAGAAATTGCATTTCCAATTCAGAGTTTTGATCCTTCCCCAGGCTGATAATTTACTGGAAGATTCCCCTTAGTGATGCTGGGTAGCAGGGGCAGTTCGCAGATGACCACATCATCATGAGGGTAAACAACCAATATACTGCCAACCATTCTGTACCCATAGAACCATTTTTTTCAATTTTATTATAGTATTCAATAAATTACATTAGCTGTTCAATACTTGATTATAAAGTAGGCATTGTGTTAGATGAGTTTACTCAACTGTAGACTAACGTTAAGTGTTATGAACATGTGTAAGGTAGGCTAGGTTGAGCTGTGATGTTCAGTGGATGAGGTGTATTAAATGTGTATTCTACTTACAATATTTTCAATTTACGATGGGTTTATCAGGATGTAACTCCATCATAAGTCGAGGAAGATCTGTAGTGTCTTGGCTTTATCCATCTCCCTTACAGAATCACTTTGTATTTGTTTCCATCATGAAGTGGAAACAATCTCCCACTGCTTGAATCATGGAGGCCCTGGGACTTACTTTGACCAATAGAATATGATGTAGTGACAGAGTGCCTGTTCCAAGCCTAGACCTCAGAAACTCCATGTGCTCTTATTTCTGTCTTGTTCCTATGGGATCACCCTGAAATTAAGTGCTCTTTCTGGGAATCCATCTAGCCAACCTATACATTCATGAGAAATGATAAATAAATCTCCAAGTGCTGGGCTGTTTCTTTATGCAACAACAGTCATGTGATACAAAAGATTTGTTTATTATAGTATTATGTAATTTTTTTTCCTTGTGGAGCAAATTCAGTAACTACCTAAGTGTTCTGTTCCCCTAAACTTGAATGGCATATAAGTTCAGCATTGCTGATTTCAGGGACAGTCATCAGGTGCAAATGCAGTTGTTTATGTTTTGCACAAATGTGGGTCGACATATAGAATCACCACTCTCTATTAAAGTCCTTCCTTGTTCAATTATGCTGACCTCCTTACTAATTCCCCCCGCTCAGTTTACACAGAGGCTCAAGTGTTTCATCCTTCCCTTGACTTTGTTTCCCTCATGGACAATCCCACCTCCCTTTCCCCTTAGTTACCAAAGTCCTCTAAAAATCTATGCATAATTCTTACTTACACTTTAACTCCTTTAAAGTCTGACATCTGCTCCAGTTAAGAGAACTGAAATGGTTCTCTTAAAGGTCATAAATGTCCCTATAATTGTCCCAATTCATTTAGTCATCTGGTTTTCGACCTGCTGGACTCCTCTCTACTTCTAAGGACACTGAGCCTACTCACCTCCTTTGGCCTTGGTTAGGGACAAAACCCCAGGGAGGCCGCTTAGAAAAAAGGCAACTTTAGTATCACATGGTTTCACTTACTTGTGGTGCATAAGGGGTAATATAGAGGACAGTAGGAGAAGGAAAAGAAATGGAAAGTAGAGTAATTCGGGGAGGGAAATGAAACATGAGAGACTTTGGATACAGAAACAAACTGAGGTACTTGGAGGGGTGGGGGTGCGGGGATGGGAGAGCCTGGTGGTGGGTACTGAGGGCACGTATTGCATGGAGCCCTGGGTGTGGGGCATAAACAATGAATCTTAGAACACTGAAAAAATAAAATAAGAAAAAATAAATTTAAAAAAATAAAAAATAAAAAAATATATTTAAAAAAAGAAAAAAAAAGGCAACTTTATCAGGCAGAATCAGAGGAATTTCTAGAATCGAAGATTGGAAGCACGGCCTGGCCTCTCCAGGGTCTGGTACTTACCACTGGGTACTCTGGTCGCTCAAGTCTTTCCTGCTCTGTGGGCGTGTGGTGTGTTTCTCTGTCTCAGCAGATACACGTGGCCGAAACCAGCCACCCCAGGCTTCCAACTCACTTCATATCACTTCCAGCTCCTATCACTTCCAGTTCAAGCACCTCGCAGATTGACCCACTTTGCTGGACGCCAGCTCTTCCTCTACAGGGGAGCAAGATTAACTGGCCCAGCTTGACCCAAGTGTTTACTCTTAACTTATAAGTGGGCAACATACATATTCAAAATGTTATAGATACCTACACCTGATATTAAGTGTTGTATGGGATAGGCGGATGCCCCAGATGCCATTCCCCTTCAGAAACTTCAATAACCCTTCATGGCTCTCCTTGGCCCATAGTTCCAAGTGCAGACGTTACTCTAAATGCTTCAAGGCCACCACGCTTGGCCCCACACAGCACAACGAGATCCATCTCCCCCTCCCTTGCTGAAGACAAGATACTCCCTGTTCTCAGAATGGATGCAAGTTTTGTCAAGTTGCCCACAAAGCCTATCTGGGAGCACTCTTCTATCAAGGCTTTTCTGAATATTAAAATACAATGTACCTTTGAGGATTCAACATTTAATGAAATATCTCCCATGAAGCGTTTATCAACTGTATTGCTTAACTTTTTTCTTTCTCCTACATACCCATAGAATCTTGTTTATACATCATACTGCATTTATATAATTTTGGTTTTAACCGTAATTACTCATTAGTTTACATATAACTCTGAGAACTATGGTTTTCTGAAGAAGAGGAACCCATCTCTCTTAAGTTAGTGTTTACATTTTTAATTATCTGTAGGAATCTACTTTTACTTTTTGTCCTTTTTACCGATTTTTTTTTAGAAAATGTAGGATGTAATGCAATTAACATCTATACATCCACCAATCAGAAGAACTATCAGTCCACACTTTATACTCGATGTGTTTAAAGTAAGATATAATTTTTTGAAATATTTTATTTATTTATTTATTTGACAGAGAGAAACACAGCTAGAGAGAGAACACAAGCAGGGGGAGTGAGAGAGGGAGAAGCAGGCGTCCCGCTGAATAGAGAGCCTGATGTGGGGCTCGATCCTGGGACTCCAGGATCATAACCTGAGCCAAAAGCAGACACTTAACATCTGAGCCACCCAGGCACCACAGTAAGACATAATATTTAAAGTTGAATTATTTTCTCGTCCTTCCCTTCATCTCTTGCTGCATGTTTTTGCAGAGGCAACAACTGTTAATGATGAATTTGATGCATATCCCTTTACTATAAGCCCTTATCCTCATGATTTTTGACTTTCGTTTCTTTTAAAGAAATCCATCCTTACTCTGAGTTATAAAAGATGATTCTTTTTCTTAAATATTTTCTAATCACAGTGTATTAGTTAGGGCCTCAAGTACTTACTGAACTCTTAGGAAATACAGGGCAGCCTTATTTTGTTCCTGACTCTAATGGGGATGCTTCTAAAGTTACTGTGTTTACTGTAAGCACTGTGGAGATCCTTTTTCAGGTTAAAGAAGTTCCAGTATCTCTTGTTACTAAGTGGTTTTTGTTTGTTTTTTGTTTAATGAGCAAGTTTGGATATTATCAGATGCCCATTCAGAGATGGTCACTGTTTTTCCCTTTCATAATGACATCTTTCATATATTTTATCCCTTTATTTCTGGGGGAGGGGTTTTAGCCATGCTTACTTTAAAGTTATTTTGATGTTGTTTTCCCATTTGTACCTTATTGCTGGTAATTCATCTTCCAATTTTGGTTTGTTGACTGTTTTTCTCAGTTTCAGTTACCCTTGAGGTCTTTGAGTGGAGATGTGTTTTCTCCCCTTCCTCTCTCCACTGCCCTCTGTTTTCTACCCCCACCTGGTCCTCACCTTCTTGTCCAGATTCTGGACTAGACTCGTCCAGAACTCTAGTCCTGGCAGTGCTAGACTTCCATTCTATGGAGATATAGAAGGTCTAGATAGGCAGAGATTTGGCCTCAGTCCTAACGCTTCCTCTTTCTGGTTACACTGTGAAAAGCCTGCAGACATGTCTGCTTTCTGGCTCCTTTGGGGCCCAGCGAGAGCACCTGAGCCCTGTTTTAGATACTGAGTCTTGCTCCAGTCCTGCATCAGGCCTGAAATGCTTTTTTGACAGGAATGGACCTGTATTTCTCTCTGATATGTTAAACCTTGCGTGTTTCTGTGTTTGTATGTTTCTAGACCATGGAAATCACTACCTTGTCATCTTAATTTGTTTGTGGCTTTGTTTGGATCAGGATAGGGAGCTCAGAGAGGAAGTCAGTAACTTCTCCATGTTTCTATTTCTAATTTAACTTTATATCCCTCTCAGGACCTTTCACAGTTCTTTCCATGTTGTATGCTCAAAACGTTTCTGGAAAAACCCACTGCGTCCTGTTCCAGGGCAAGCTGGGTGAATGCTCATCAGAAATGCACTGTGGAGGAAATTCATTCATCAGTACAGGCTTGACCTGGATGAAATTTATTAAGCCTTTCTGTGTTGGAGATTCCAGGATTTCAAGCCTGTTTACGTGAATAGAGTGGCTCTGAAGGTAGGCCCATTCAAACAATTGCCAGAAGAGATGATTACCAGCTGCTCAAAATAAGCCTGAGAATGACAAGGATGGAATGAGAGGTGCTGCATCTATGATTTAACCCTAAGGGACCAATGTAATATTTCATATATGTTTTCAATATTCTGCTTCAGATTTTTCTTTCTCTGCCTGTCTTCACTAATCATTGTTATGGTGAATTGTATGCAAGTAGCTAACCTATTCATCTGGGGTTATAGTCTGCTCTTTAATCCCTACCTCATTCCCTAAGCTAACTTCACTTCCCTTCCACCTCTTGTTTCCTTTTCCTTTAGTTCTTGCTCTATTTAGTGCCAACTCTTTGGACTCTGGCATATAGAGTGACCCAGGTGCTATTAAACAGAACTTTGGATATGCAACTTGATAAACCTCCATCTTCCAAAAGAAAAAAAAAAATCCAATTGCTCTTTTTTAATCTTCCATTATCTTACCTTGTGTCCCAACTCAGCACATAGGTGTGATACGCTGGTTTCTGTTGTAAGTTCCAGTGCACAGGCTTGTTCTCTGTTCTCGTCTTTCTTCCAAAGGCTCTAAGCCTGGAAATGGACCACTACCACAATAAGTGAATGGCCAACATGAATCAAAAGGTGGGACTCCTACTTTATCACTAACAGTCTTAAGAACCGAACTGAATTTTCCATGGATACAAGTACCAATAAGCTAGAGTCCCACATGTCAATCGTGTGCATTGAATCCTTCATTATTTACTCAGTATAATAGTGAAGGTCTTTCCCCGTACTTATGTTTTAATGTACTTATGCCATATTCCAATGCTATTCTCAAAACTTTTGCCAATAATCTTCTTTATAGAGGCTTTGGTCAACATTTATCCAGGTGCTTCTTCTTTATCATCATTACATTCCATTCTAAGCTCTGAGGGAAAATTTGAAGTAGCTAATTATGCAAATTCAGTTGTACAATATTGAGTTTTGTCACATTGCCAATGCCCCTTTAATGTTTATTTCTAAGTTTCACTCAATCTTCATATTATCTCTCACCACACTGAGTTATTAGCATCATTCTTCTTGGTTTATAAATGGAAAAATTATTATTATTTCTATGGTCTTCAGTATTATTCTACGGTATGATTAATTAGGTTTCACTGATTTCTGACAATACAACCATGAGAATGTCCTACCTTAAATAACCAGATCCTTGATAGCAAGGCATTTAGTTGCATTTGCTTTGTAGATCCACAAATAAAAATATCATAAAGCAGAAATTAATACTATCTATTATTTTTCACCAACTGTAAGTTTAATGCTTGGAAAATAATTTATTAAATGATTTACAAACACTTCTAAAAATAGGTATAAATATCCTTTATCTTGTAAAAGATTTACTGATTTCATTTTCTTTCTGAAATAACAGAAAAGTGTAAATATGTGCGTCAACTACATTTCAATTTTAAAAAGCTTAAAAATAAATAAATAAATAAATAAATAAATAAATAAATAAATAAAAGTTTAGATGCAAAAACAGTCTATGAGCAAAGTAAACATCGACTCTTCTCCCACCTTTGAATGGCTTTGCTGGTCATTCAAATCCTCCCACTCAGGGTGTACTCTTGGGTCCTGCTTCACCAGCCAGGGTTTGTGCCCTCCCCAGGAGTGGGCAGCCATGTGCAAACCCAGGGGCATCATCCTGGAATATTGGTCTTTCTATAGCTTTGGCAGGGGTAGAATCAAATTATCTAGCTGATGGCTTAAAACATTACTTTTATACTAAAATAACATAGATCTATCATAAAGTAGAGGCAAAGTAATTTTTAAGATAAAAATTACTTCAAAAATAATTTTGTCCTTCTAGAAAAATTATTCACATCTTCTCTATCCCAGAAAGCTAATTTTCTTTTTCTTTTTTTTTTTTTCAATCACCAGACTTGAGCCTTATTTTCTTTCTTCTTATAATTTTATTTTTCTAATATTATCTTTCTGTTAGAATTTTACCTCCTCCATAATGTCATTCATGCATTCATTCGTTTACAAAAACAAAGTTTCTAGCCATGGGACTAAGCTACAGTGTTTGGGGTTGTTTGTATCTTTGGCTTATACATATACTGATCCAGGTGGAAGATTAGCCTTACCTATGGCACAGAATGACAGCTAGAACTGTTCATGAAATACAAGGTTGTAGCTCATGGTGACATGACTGTTATAAACTACTCTAGTCAATATTATATGAATGGATTTAACATCTTATTGTTGCAGCAGCTATACCCTTTACAAATTAAGAAACTAATCAATGACCATTACCATGGTTAAAATTTTAACATGGTTCAGACTGAGCATATCTATTAAGAAAAATGCTATTCCCTAGTATACCATGTGGTCCCCTGCCTAGAGGATGAACAGTATCAAAAGAGAAAAAGATGGGTACTTTCTATTTATACTACAGCATCACAGATATATCTGTTTATACATAAAATCATTACACTTACGATAGAGTTCCTGTGGTCTGAATGAACATTAACCAGGCAACTTTAAAGAAAAGAATAATAATAGAACAAACTCAATGTAATGTATTTATTCCTCTCCAAATTCTCTTCTTGTCTTTGCAACTATTGCTGTTTTTTCTTCATAGTGGAAATCATGAAGTCAAGAATAAGTGTGTTCTACTCTTTCAAATTAATTTTAATTTATATTTCCATGTGTCTGCATGTTTTTCACAGCAGATATGTTTATAACTCTGCTTTATAAAATTAATTTTATTTTATATTTTCATGCATCAGTATGAGCCACACAGTTGACATTTTTATAGCTCTGTGGTAATCTGTTGTAATGTGACCTATTTTGCTTAGCCATCTCCTATTCTTAGACATTTGGGTTTTCCCTGTTATATTTTTGTTTTTTGCAATCATAAATAGCAATACTATAAATATTCTTAATGAAATAGTTTTTTAATCTGTATATTTTCCTAGAGAGTTCCAAAAAGTAAGATTATTGTGCCAAATCACTTCCAATAGTTTCTTAGTTTATTCTTTCTAAAAAAATCTAAAGCAATTGAAAATATGACCAGAAGCATTTAAAATTTATGCAATTCTCAGATCCAACAGATGCAAAAATTGACATTTTACAATTTTTATTTATTTGGTAATATGTATAAAATGGTCTCTTAATGTTGCCAAAATTTATATTTATTAACAAATGATAGAGATATGGATTAATCAGTGTGATGATTTATTTGTAGTTCCCTGTTATTGAATGCTCATTTCCTTTAACCAATTACCAAATAGAATTTGAGTGTTAGCCATTGTAAATTTGTCTCAATTACTTCCATATCTTAGAAAGCAAGCTCTTTCCAAAAAACCCCAAAACATCACATGTATCAAGCACACAGAAATGCATAGAAGAAATATAGATAGATAGATAGATAGATAGATAGATAGATGATAGATAGATAGATAGATAGATAGATAGATAGATAGATAGATAGATACCCTGAAAATACTACTTGGGATAAAAACGAAATAGAATTGATGTGGGGCACCAGGGTGGCTCAACGGTTAAGCCTCTGCCCTCGGCTCAGATCATGATTCAGAGACCCGGGATCGATCCCCGCATCCGGCTGCGTGCTCAGCAAGAAGCCTGCTTCTCCCTCTCTCACTCCCCCTGCTTGTGTTCCCTCTCTGGCTGTGTTTCCCTCTGTCAAATAAATAAAATCTTAAAAAGAAAGAAAGGAATAAAATTGATGTTACTAAAGCCTCCAGTGTAACCCCTCCTTGACTCAGAACACTTCCCACCGCTGCTAGAACGAACCATCATTCCATAGGTAGTGTTTACTGAAATCATGGCCTTTTTACACTGTTCCTCCATACATATATAGACATAAAACATATAGGTTATGTTTTTCGTGTTTTAAAACTTTATTTAAGTGGTATTTTCTGTCCATAGCATACTTTAACTTTGCTTTTTTTTTTTTACTGTGAAAAAGCTGTTTAAATTTCATTCACTTTAAAACATATATATCTAGTGTATTTATTTTAGTGGTTATATATTATTCCAACTATCTTTTTCTGATTGAAGATGATGTCAGTTTCTAATTTTTTGAGATTACAAGCTGGTTTATAAGTCAATGAAAATTCTTTTGTATCTCTTTTTCTGCTCATTTAATATATATACATAAGTTTATACACACGCTATGTATGTACGTAGAAGCAAAGTAACAGACACACACACTCAGAAGCAACGTGGTTGATTTCTTATTACCTGATTGCTCTGCAAAATTTTACACTTTTCACCAATTTACATTTCCTTCATTACAGATGAAGTTAAACATCTTTCTGGTTTCTTCCGCTGTCATTTGCCTATTCACATACTTTTATCATTTTTCTGGTGAATTGTTTTGTCATTTTTCTTATCTTTAAGATCTTCATGTTTTGGATACAAATCCTTTGTGATTTATGTACATTTCACATACTTTACACTAATCTATGACTTACACTTTCAATGCATAGTGTTTTTTGATTCATGAAAGTTTTTCTTTTTAAAATAGTTAGCTTTTTCCATCTTCAGTATATTTTTGTGTTTTTTGTATTCTCTAATAAATTTAAGGCCATAAAGACATTGTCCCATGTTTCAATTTTCACACATAGATGTTAAATCCACCTGAGAGGGGCTCCTGGGGGGCTCAGTTATTAAGCCTTTGCCTTTGGCTCAGGTCATGATCCCAGTGTCCTGGGATGGAGCCCCACATTGGGCTCCCTGCTCAGTGGGGAGCCTGCTTCTCCCTCTCTCTCTCTGTCTGTCACTCTGCCTACTTGTGTTCTCTGTGTGTGTGTGTCTGACAAATAAATAAATAAAATCTTTAAAAAAAAATCCGCCTGAGGATTGACTTTTGTTCATAGTGTATACAGTAGAAAGCAATTTTTTTCTTCCATTGGAGAATCAATCAGTTGTCCTTGAACCATTTATTGAACACTTTCTTTCCCCACTAATTTGTTATTTCTGTCATTTATCTGACTTCCATATATAAGGCTCTGCTTTGGGCCTCTTTCTTCTTCTTCATTGGTGTATTAGTCTCTCCCCAAATTTTAGCTTTATGAAAGTCTGATGTTTGATAGAAATATCCCCCCACTTCTTTGTTCTTCTTCAAAAGTTTAATGTCAATTCTTGGCCCTTTGCTCTTGCATATATATGTTTATTTATTCTACATATAAAAGATATATCTTTGGAGGCACTTGGGTAGCTCAGTCATTAAGCATCTGCCTTCGGCTCAGGTCATGATCCAGGAGTCCTGGAATCGAGCCCTGCATCGGGCTCCCTGCTCAGTGGGAAGCCTGCTTCTCCCTTTCTCACTGCCCCTTCTTGTGTTCCCTCTCTGTGTTCCTCTCTGTCAAATAAATAAATAAAACCTTAAAAAATAGTTTAAAAGAAAAAAAGATATGTCTTTGAATTAGTCTATCAATTTCCAGGAAAAAAAATAGTATTTATTTTATGTATCAGTTTGAGAAGAATGGCTATTCTCAAAACTGAGTTCTTACACTGTCTTGGGGACACTGGGGATAGCACATATCCATTTTTGAAACTAGTGATTGTCATGGTTCAGTTCCTGGCTCTCAGGCTGTGTCTGTCCTCCTGCCTACTTAGACCTACAGCTTGCTAACATTCACCGATTAAGGTGGTGGGTTTAAACCCTTTTCTTTAACTCCTTTCAGTGTGTGGGAGCCCCTCCCAAGTCTGCTCTGGTCGCCCCACCATGAAAGCTCTTGGGCCCCTCTCCCCATCTCAGAAACTAGACTCCATGGTGACCACCTCCGCATTCCAGATCCGGAATAAATAGAGTGGTTATCTCCATCCTTGTTCACTGCTCTGAGTTGCTCCTAAAATTTTGTTTTACTTGTTTACCAACCGGGATTTTCTTTCAGTTTTACATTTATATTTTTTATTCATTTTGTTGCTAAGCATTTGAAGCTGAGGGAGTATTTCAAAAGATGAAGTTAATGTACCATGGTGGCGAGGGATTAAATTTTGGTTTTAATTATGATGCAAAAATATTAATGTACTTATTTTGCTACATTTTACTTTATAATTGAACTTATCAGACAAGTTTCTTCATCTTTGATGTTAAGTTCTATTTTCTATCCATCTAAGAACCAGGATGAACAAATAACTGGATTTTTGTCTGCTTCACTGAAGATGTCTTTTTATTTTTGAATGTGTATGTGTGCAAGCATTTTAATACAGAGAAAGTTCTAGTGTGAGTATGACCTTGGGCAAGTTATTTTATTTCTCTGTACTTCGGTTTCCTTTTCTGTATAGTATGTATTATAAACATGTCTACTTCAGGGGTGTCAGGGTCACTTAGTTGGTTAAGCATCTGCCTTTTCTACTCAGGTCATGGTCTCAGAGTCCTGGGATCAAGCCCTGCGATACTCTCCCTGCTCAGCAGGGAGCCTGCTTCTCCCTCTCCCTCTGCCCCTCCCCCCACCTGGGCTCACGGGCTCCCTATCTGTCAAATAAAAAAAAAATGTCTACTTCATAGGGTGATTGAGTTAATGTATCTAATGAGTTACTTGTATTAACCAATGAGAACAGTGCTAGACACCTTGTCAGTTCCCCACGTGCTCATTGTTACTGTTGACTCTACTAGTTCTCTTAGTTAAGTCTTTTTAGTCAGGAATATGGTACTTGTCTCTTTTCTGTTCCCAAGTTTCTTACTCCCCACCCCCAGGATTTAATTTTTTTGACAAAGTATAATGTTCAAGTTGAAAAAAATTTCCAAGAATCAAATATGTTGTCTTTGCTGTAAATGGAATCTTTTTCATTTTTTAGCTTTGTGCTACTCTTATAGAGAAATGCAATAGATTTTTGTGTATTTGTATCCCTGCAACCTTGTTGAACATGTTCGTTCTAATTATTTTTTATGCTGATTTTTTTGGAGTTTATAAATCTATCTTCCTATCATGACAATGATGGCTACAATTTATGAAACTCTGTACAAACACTGTGCTAGGATTATATAGTAAACTCTTTATTATTCAGAAAATAAGACATTTATGTTAAGAATTCCCTATTCCCTCTTTCACAAAGATTTTCCTTCACCTGCTGGGCAGAGGGGAAAGGGCTTTGCCAGCTTAGAAAAGATGCATCTTTTTTTTTTAAAGATTTTATTTATTTATATGACAGAGAGAAACACAGCGAGAGAGGGAACACAAGCAGGGGTAGTGGGAGAGGCAGAAGCAGGCTTCCCAGCGAGCAGGGAGCCTGATGTGGGGCTCGATCCCGCATCTCCAGGATCATGACCTGAGTGGAAGGCCACCGTTTAACAACTGAGCCACCCAGGTGCCCCCAGAAAAGATGCATCTTGCATTCAAACTTGTTTCCTTGGCAGGACACCTTAACAGCATTCAAAATCTTTTATCTCCTATCACATACAGGTTATTATTACTCAAAAGTAAAAATGTTTTGGACATAGGATTACCATCTTAGAAACCTTCCTGTCCATCCCCATTTTTGGTTCTTAACAGCATCCCCACCTTTTATGCATTTAAGTAGAATTTTCCCCCACCCTTTTGCACGTCAATTTATGTTCCCTGGATCACATTATCTGATGTGCTAACAATTCTTTCAGAAATAATGATACTGTAGTAGATGGTCCACTCCTCTTTCTCCAGAGCCGCATCACTGATTATTTTTTGAAAGTGGATGAAAACACCAAATAGCTCAATCTAGTTTACTTTTATATATGGGGAAAAATGAGTCAATTTTGTTTTACTATATCCTGTGTTTTAAAAAATATACCATTAAATGCTGATTATATCTTTTATAACTTGCAGAGACCTGGAAACTATTTCAGAAGAGCAGTGAACTACATTTCTGAGGAATTTTCTGTTCATGGAACAATGTATGGCAGGCAAAGTATATTAATAAATTGGATTCTGTCCCTATTTTAAGCCCCCACCCCACTACTATTTTTGCAAGTATATTCAGGCATACCTTAAACAACATTTTCTCATCAATAATGTTCTAAATCTGGTGTAAGAGGTACACAGCATAGTAAAATGAGGCTTTAGCCTGGGGAGGCAGAAGATCTTGATTTCTGAATGACATTGGGCAAATTATGTGAATTATCTGACTGCCAATTTATCCCATAAAATTAGAAAATTATAAATTAAAATTTCAAAGACTTAACTCTAAAGTTGATTCAGTATGAAGAAAACTAAATTTTTAAAAGAAATACTAATAAATTACATGCATTTTGTAAAGATTTTACTTGTTATTTAAGAGAGAGAGCATGAATGAGCAGAGGGAGAGGGAGAAGCAGATTCCCCACTGGACAGGGAACCCTACACGGGGCTCGATCCTCAGGACCCCCAGATCATAACTTGAGCTGAAGGCAGACAGACGCTCAACGGACTGAGCCACCCAGATGCCCCAAATTATATGCATTTTTAAAAATATTTTACTTATTTGACATAGAGAAACACAGTGAGAGAGGGAACACAAGCAGCAGGAGTGAGGGAGGAAGAAGCAGGCTTCTCAGTGAGCAGGCAGCCCAACACGGGACTCCGGGATCATGACATGAGCTGAAGGCAGAGGCTTAACCCCTGAGCCACTCAGGCGCCCCTATATGCAGTTTTGAAGAGTAAAATAAATATCAATATAGGAAAAAGGTAAAAATTACTTAACAGTCCTTTTTACTGGTTGCTTTACTGCATTTTAAGATTTATTTATTTATTTGTTTAATTTCTACACCCAATGTGGGGCTTGAACTCATCACCTGGAGATAAAGGGTCACATGCTCTGCTACCTGACCCAGCCAGACACCCTTCTACTGCATTTTAAATTATATGATAAAAGAGAGTTGAAATGGTACTTTTTGTGTATGAAACTATTCAACTTACTATGCACATTTAATAACCAGTCATTAACCATATGCTTTATTTCCTAAACAATAATATGGAAGTAGGATCATAATCATAATGACTAATTTTTCTAATATGCAAAATAACGTCCTTTCTCAAGCACCCAACTAACTAATAGGGTCTGATGTAGGCACAACAAAGGCTCTCGTCAACAACAAAAATATTATAAAAGAAGCACTCCCTCTTCTGCTAGGAAAAAAACAACACTGGAAATACACCATATCAAAGTGAAAAACATGTGACAGAGTAGTATTTGACACATTAAGTCCCTTTGGGGCATCACTACATTTCTGTTCGTCAGTTTTCCCAGGAATTCACCTTTTTGATTGCCAGGTGTAGGTCTTTTCTGCCCCAGAGACTAGAGATGTCATACTTCTTAGTTTTCAGGAGGTGAAAGACAAACAAAATGCTTGATCCACGTGTAAGCTGACAGCTCACTTGAAGAGCAAGTTTCTGTGTTAGCAGAGGAAGTGCTCCCGGGGCTGGTCCTGGTGATGATTCTGAAGAGGGAGCCCTGTGCTTCTTGCCCTCTGTGGAAGCCAGCTGAGCTCCAGAAAGTGTGTGCAGTGCGTGAGTCCAATGAGAAAGCCCCAGAAAATTTGGAGATCCCAATATAGAGGTGACTTGTAAGGCCCAGAAAAGCCAATGGAGAAAACCAGATGTGACATTCTCCTCTATCATGCAGCCACTATAAAGCGGTGATGAGAAGTCTACGCTAAGATAGGCTAGGACAGCCCTAGCAGCCATGCTCAACCTCCAAAGAGCAGGGGAGAGATCCTAAAGCTTCCTACCACCCCAAAGAAGGGGCATGAATGACCTGAGGGAAGGCTGATGCACTTGAAGGAGGATGGAAGTCAGCAGGGGCAGACAGCGTACATCCAACCCCGGCTTCCACAGAGGGCCTGCGTGTATACACCAGTGGGGAGAAATGGTCCCTGCTGGGCCCAAGCAGAATGGTTATGGCTCAGCAAATGCCACAAGATTAAAGAACAGGCTGAGCACAGCAGAAGCCTTGTTGTCCCCCTCCTCAAAACACCCACCCGGGGCCATGACCCCATAGATGACCTCAAAATGGAATGGCCCTCGGGAGGAAGGCAAAATCTTGAATTAACTCAAGTTTAAATCTGTAACACCAGAGATGTGACCTCAGTTTGCCTGAAAATGTGGTTAAGTCTCATTATTAAACATAATGAAAGTTACACATTTGTAGGGACCTGCAAATATGGAATGTGACTATTGCACACAGTGTATGAAGACAATGTATGCTGTCTGCATGGCGCTGGAGGCAAAATTTTAGAATTGGGTGACTATTTCACCTAAGAATGGATTTTTTTAAAGATTTTATTTATTTACTTGACAGAGAGAGAGATCACAAGTAGGCAGAG
>PITA01019258.1:0-38048 GCA_004023965.1 Spilogale gracilis | reverse complement strand
GAATCCGATGGCTGCGGGCAGCTCTCACTCAGGTTCCTGGCCTGGTGACTGGAGTGGTGAAGCTCTCCTTTTACACTTAGATATCAGGCCTCCCACTGCTAATCTCTGCTCACACCTTCCCTCATTTGCTGGAGGGGCTGACTGTCTTTCATTTGCTCATTTGTAGAGTTACTTGCATCATTTGCATGATAATTCCTCATCAGTTGTAGACATTGAGGAAAAACTCTCTGTCACTCATCTGTTCAGTGGTGGTGGGGTGGTGATGGTGGTGGTTAGTTTGGGGTGTTCTTTTTCCAATAGAAATCTTTAACTTCAATGAAGTTGAATCTGTCATTCATCTTCTCATACTTTGTCTTTTAGCATCTTGTTCAATGAACTCTTCCTTTGAGACCATAAAGTTTTCTCTCTTTTCTTCTATTAGCTTTATACTTTAACTTACATATTTTAATCCTTAAACTCTCTCTTTGTGTGATTATAGTATATTATCATGTGATATATAAACATATATAATAGTTTTCATTTTTATATTCTTGTCTCTGTGGACAGTTTTTTTTTTTTTTAAAGTAAGTTCTATGCCCAACGTGGGGCTTGAAATCACAACCCTGAGATCAAGAGTCGCTTGCTCTACCAGCTGAGCCAGCCAGGCACTCCTTGTAGTTGTGGGCATTATGTACAATATGAAGACTTTCCAGATCCCATTGATAGGTGCATCTAAAGAGCTTTAGTGTCTTTTGTTTTCTTTCTTCATAACTGATACTGAGAATCCGAAGCATCTCTATCTCCAAAGGAAGGAAGTATTCAAGGCAAATACTTGTCTTTATACCTCCTTTTGTCTCCTTGCTTTCATGATGTTAATCTGTTGGAATTGGAGGGCAGTTGTTCATGTTGGGGAGTTTATCTCCCCATTTTGAGAAGCCAAATGCTCTACTAGCTTATCTTCCCATTGAAGCTGATTATTTGCTTGCTTAATTTGCTGTAAGGATTTCAAGAATCGGCCTTCCATTTTGAAAGGGCTTCTTTCAACTGCAGGAAAAGTTTGAATTACATAAGTACTTAATATGCGTTCAACATTGAAAGATATTGTGAATATATGTTGAAATTATAAGACATGCTACAATCCTCAAACTAATGATTGTCAAATGAGCAAATCATTTTTAGGTGGTAAATGAGGTCATTGAGTCAGGGTGCAGATGAAATTTGGGCCCCATTTGGGGTACAGTCTATATATAATGGGAGCCCGTAACCTCACCTAGCGAGCTAATATCCCTGGCCTTATTTTAAGTAATTCATTCTTCCTCCCTAATTTCTGATGCCACTGCCATCATCATAGGTATGACTTTGGAATTTCTATTCTGTTTCTTTGCTTGTCTGATCTAGTCCCTTGCCAAAGCGACTTCTTTGATCTTTTAGCTGTTCGTGATTCTTTATTTTTCTTATAAATTTTCATGTCAGTTTGTAAAGTTCCGAAAATATTTTGTTGCGACTTTGATTGGATTGCTTTAAATTTACACAGGAGTTTGAAGAATATTGACGTGGCAACGCTAAGCTCTGCCATCTGTGAATAGGGCACATCTCCCCATTTTCTCACACAGTCTTTTGTGCCTTTACTAAATACAGAATTTTCTCCATTGGGGTCCTTGTGCATTCTCCAATAGGCCAATTCCTAGATGGGTTATATTTTTGGTTACATTTCTTCAAGAGCTTTTGTTGGAACAGAGCAACACTGTTGTTTTTGGTCTAATGATTATGTATCTGGCAATCACAGTGAGTCCTCGTTCTAATAGTCTGTTGGTTCTCTTGAGTTTTTACTTTCTTTTATGGCTATTGATCTATTCAACTTTTCTATTTCCTCTTGAGCCAATTTTAGCACTTCATTTTTTTTTTTCCCCTAGAAATGTATCCACTCAATGCATTTTTAAGTATTGGCTTATGTTTGTGATAATATTCCTCAAATGTTTAATTTATAGTTGTTTGTTATATCTGAGTTGTTCCCTGTTTCCATTTTATGTCTTATATCTTTGTATTTTAATTGTGTTCATTATTTTTGTTTTGGTCTTGATTTTTTTTTTTTTTTAAGATTTTATTTATTTGACGGAGAGAAACACAGCCAGAGAGGGAACACAAGCAGGGGGAGTGAGAGAGGGAGAAGCAGGCCTTCCGCCGACCAGGGAGCCCGACGTGGGACTTGATCCCGGGTCTCTGGGACCATGACCTGAGCCGAAGGCAGTCGCCCAACCAACTGAGCCACCCAGGCGCCCCTGGTCTTGATTTTATTGAATTCGGTCCTATTTACTTAGGTATTTCTTGTGCTTGAGTGTTGCTGGTTAGTTTCTCTTTTTCCAGCTCCTTGAGCTAAACTCATTTGTTTTCCAATTAATATATTAATGACTTTGAATTTTCCTCTAATAACAGCTTTAGCCATGACTGTGAATTTTTACATGCAGTATATTTGTTATTATTTGGCTTTCTTGAGGTACTTTTGACTATTCAGCATCCTAAATGATTTCCCCTATTCCTGATTTTTAAAGTGATGGTCTTTTAAACTTTCAGGCTTTTAAAAAGAAGTTATCTTTGACTTGAAAAACAATCTGTGGGAGGTATAACCTGAGGTGGGAAACAAAAGGAAAAGAAAGAATAAATTTCCTTAGTACTTACAGCCCATTGACAAGTCCTTGACAAGGCAGAGTGACATTCCTCTGGGGACCCAGCTACCTTCATGTTAATACTTTGCAAGGGTAAAGGCAATCTTAGCCTGACCCTCAGGATCCTGAAAGTCTACTTTAACATATAAAAGTTCCTTTGGAAACTTCCTTTATCGCTACCTCCCAAGATTCACATTGGCAATCATCCTCTAAGCATATGACCCACTGATACACATCTGAAGGGTCTCATGACTCAGGTTTTGTTAGATGGTAATAAATGACCTTTTCCCAACAATAGCTAGCCCCCTCAGGGTCCTGGAAACCTTGCTTCCAAAATTCCTTAGAGACATAGGCGATCTCTAATCCCCTCCTAACCTGGAAGTATATAATGGGCCACTCCTCACGACCCCAGCATAGCTCTCTCTGCCCACAGGTCCTGTCTGTCCCCATGCTTTAATAAAACTACTTGTTGGCACCAAAGAAGTCTCAAGAATTCTTTCTTGGCCGTCAGCTTGGAGCTCCAACAATGTCTACACCATAACCAACCCAGGGGTAAGCATGACCAGAGACATGGCTGAAGGCAGAGTGGTGACAGTGTTTCAGGAGCCCAGGAACCCAGACAGTAAGGTCAACTCCCCGAACAAATCCGGGGCATGGAGGGCTTCTGTTACTTGCAGCAGAAAAATATCAGCGTGTGGGACTGGGGAGAGGCAGCAGATCACTGAGTCTGTACGTGCCTGGACCATCTGTGGGAGCCCAGGGCAGCCCACCAGGTCCGGGTCAGGGTCAGGCTGGTGGTACCTGCCAGGAGAGGGTTGAGGCAGGAGGCTTAGCAAGTGTGTCCTGGGACTCAGGCATGTCGGGCGGCTGGAGCACCACACATCTCCGGAGTGAAGCTCCTCCGAGGAGGACAGATGTGTGGTTTTTTTTATTATTTTTTAAAGATTTAATTAATTAATTAATTTAGAGAGTGAGTGGGGGAGGGGCAGAGGGAGAGAGAGAATCTCAAGCGGACTCCATCTCACTACCCTGAGAGCATGACCTGAGCTGAAATCAAGAGTTGGACGCCCAGCTGCCTGAGCCACACGCAGGCGCCCTGGAGGTATGCATGTATTAATAATCACAGCACCAGCAGCGAAATAGCCCTTAGTGGGACCAGTTCTGTGCCAACCCCAGTGCCAAGCACTTTACGGGTATCATCACATTTGTCTTCATGACTGTCCACACTGCAGGTGCTGTTATCCTCAGGGGCAGCGGCTGAGGACCAGACAGGTCACAAAAGTGGCCCGACGTGATCCGCTAGGAAGCAGGAGGGCTGGGATCACACCCAGAGGTCACAGCCAGTTGGCCCTGGGTCCCTGCTCACAGCCACTATGCTTGAGCTTCTTGCAAAGGGGCTGAGCGAAGCCTCCACACTTCTGGCAGAGTAGGGGTTCCCTCTGCTGTGCCTGTGATGAGTCCAGGTCCTGGTTGTCCCTTTCTGGTCCCTGCAACAGAGGCTGATACTTTGGTTCCTCGTCGGATGGAGAGGTTTCCTATTGAGGGAGCTGGTTGTTTTCTAAGTATTTGGCCTCGAGAAAAGTGGGAATGATGCCTCTGATCCAGGTGGTATCAGAAAGCCTAACTGAGACCGACTTCAGCAAAACATGGGATTTTTTTGGTGCTCCATGGTGTCAGGAATGGTTTGATCCAGGGCTCAGATCATAAAACCAGGGCTTATGGCTTAACCAGCTGAGCCACCCAGGTGACCCGCTAAGTTGCTTTCTTATGAAGAAGGGGTCTCACTGATTGTGATTGTCCTCATTCCTGAACCAATTATTGAATCCAGGGAAAATAGAGCTTGCTGATTCGCTTGTGAAAATAAGCTCCCCACCCCCCGATCAGGAGATGACCAGGAAGGCATCCTCGGTGGAGTGGGTCTAACTAATGACTGGCAGTGCTTTCCTTTTCGTGCACATTTCCCAGCATAGGAGTTTTAATTTTGAGTTAGTGCGTTTGTCCAATTGGCGTGCTTATAGCCCATGTTTTTTCTTCTCTGTTCTTTAAGCTGCAAAACCGTTTAGAGCCAGGATTTGGGTGGGAGTCCAACACAAAGCAGATGTGATCAAGATAGATGAGCTAGAAATTAGTATTCTCTTGCATTTCCTTCCATCCCCTGCTCTAAGACGCCTCAGGTAGCTGTGTTCTATTGCGTCGGCCCACTTGTTGCCTGAAGACCATGCCTGTCCCTGGCTCACTGAGGGACTGAGGGGGGCTCGACCAGAGGGACGCGGGGCATGAGGGTCAGTGACCATGGGAGGAGGGGCTGGGAAGGAGAGTCCCGTCTGGGCGCCCAGCTGCGGCCTGTTCTCTGTTGGCCCTCTCTGCCCCTCCCACCTGCTCTGGGCATCCAGAAGGGCACCCTTGGGGATGGCCTCAGGGCTCTCCTGGCACCCGGCTTCCAGTTCCCCTGGCCCGTGGCGGGGAGGCAGCAGCAGGTGATGTGGGAGGAAAGAGGTGGAGGTGAGTGGTTCCACCCAGGACCTCTCCCTCTGGGGCCTCTGAGGGTCTTAGCTTCTGTTCAGCAGCCCCCTTCACAATCTCTGCGGCAGGTTCTGGAAAGCACGCCTCCCCTCATCACTTAGGTAGGCTTGAGTCCTCTACCGGTTTTCTATACTTGGCCCACGTCTTTGTAAGTGGCCTCTTTATGAGCCTTACTCAAACCACCGAATCTGATGGGCCACAGTCTCCTGTCAGGCCGCTGACTGATTCAGGGATGGCACAGGGGTCCCAGCAGCAGTGGATGCCCAGGCCACATGCCCGCAGTGTCCCAAGAAGTGGCCGGGCCTTGAGCAGTGACCAACTTTTACCTCTGGTCACCAGGTGCCCAGCTCTGGCAAAGAGGAGCCCCATCACCCCACTCAGCATGGGGGCGGGTAAGCTTCTTGCCCCTGAGGGAACCATGGGAAACTCAACACTCACGGTGGGTGCTGGAGGCCTGTTTCCCGCCTGTTCTGCTCTGAGTAACCTCGTGGGGCCTTGCAGGACCCTTAGGAGATCCACATAGGTTGTCAGAGAAAATGGAAGACACCCAATTAAATATGAATTTCAAATAAACCATGAACATTTTAGTATAAGTATATCTCAAGTATTTCATTGGATATAATTATACTAAAAAATATTTGTTATTTATCTGGGCATCTGATGTTTTTATTCACTAAATCTGGCCACACTGGTCGGAGAGGGAGCCCTGATAACGACAGAGTGAATTTGCCATCAGTCCAGAGGAATGGGAACACGGGGCCAGATTTAATTTTCTTTTGAAAAATATGAAGTGTCGGGGCACCTGGGTGGCTCAGTTGGTTAAAGCAACTGCCTTCGGCTCGGGTCATGATCCTGGAGACCCGGGATCGAGCCCCACATAGGGCTCCCTGCTCGGCGGGAAGTCTGCTTCTCCCGCTCTCACCTCCTCTGCTGTATTCCCTGTCCAGCTGTGTTTCTCTCTGTCAAATAAATAAATAAAATGTTAAAAAAAAATGAAGTGTCATTTTTTTACCCCTCAGTGGAGTAAAGCCCATGCTGAGCCTGCATGCGCCACTGGTAGAAGCTGGGTGTGGGGTTGAGGCGCTGTGTGTGCAGACCTTGTCTCCTTTTCTCCCAGGGGTCCTCAAGGGATCTCGGGGACTGACCCCCAGGAGGGCTGAGTGGGGCACCCACCAGTCACACCCTCCTTTTATGCCAGGAAATCAAGCTGTGAATCACTTTATGATATTCCTGTTTTTACTAGAACATCTTTTTCTCCCTGATTTCTTTCTTTCTTTCTTTTAAGATTTTATTTTTTTAATTTACTTGACAGAGAGAAACACAGCCAGAGAGGGAACACAAGCAGGGGGAGTGAGAGAAGGAGAAGCAGGCTTCCCGCTGAGCAGAAAGCCCGATGTGGGGCTCGATCCCAGGTCTCCAGGATCATGACCTGAGCCGAAGGCATCTGCTTAACCAACTGAGCCACCCAGGCGCCCCTTCTCCCTGATTTCTGAACAGTTAGGCTCACTGCTGAAAATGGGTGAACAGGGAGAAAGATAAAGAAGAAATGATCGATCTTTCCTTACTCGCCTTTCAGAGAGAGTGGTTGGTTCTGCGCCCAGCCTTACATTATAGTTCCATATGTTTATATATACAGGTTATATTTTGAAGATAAAACTTACGTCCTACTCTACACACTAGTTTATCATTTGCTTTTCCACTCAGTAATGGAAGGGGAATACTTTCTGATTACCCTCATCATTGAGTTTACGGCTAGATTATATTCCATCTTATGAACGGGCCACCATGGGTCAATTATTTTAATTACCTCGGTCAAACAGAAGGTTTTAGTAGAATCAGTGAATTCACTCATTCATCCCCTGTGCACTCGTTGGACACCTACAACGTGCCGATGGGAGGGCCTGAGGTCCTGGCGCTGACCGCCGCCCTCCATCCGCCCAGGCCCCGGGCAGGTGCCTGAGCTGCCCCGAGCTGCACGTGGAGTTTGCTTATCAGCAGCGCCTTCTAACCGCCACCCCCCCAGACTGTTTCAGCAAAGCCTTGACCTTTTGAACTTCACTGTAAATAGTCGTGGGCAGTAATGAGAGAGATGAGCTTTATTCTTCTTGCATGTGATCTTAGAAAACCATAAAAATTTCACTGTAAAAAAAATTAATGAAAAGCAACACGATGATTCAGCCACCACCAGAGTTTACATTTCCGATTTTTATCCCACAGCTGCCTCCCCTGAGAAAATAAAATATGCTTCTAATTAGCTGAGCTTTAAAAAGAAAGCTGAGCGCTGGGTTTTTTGTTCAGTGTGGGGAACGGGCTGGGCTGTCCGTGTTCCCAGGCCACTGAGGTGCCTGGGGAGCCTGTCTCAGGGAGGGGCCGGGGGGACACAATACGGTCCATCCCACTGACCACCTGCTCGTCGCCCTCATGGACCTCCTGGGGCCATCCTGCCTTCTAAAATGGATGAAATGCTCCACTCCCAAGGAACGCGCCATTTCTTCTAGCTCTGCTCCCTTTGCCTGGAAGCATTGTGGTCTAGGGGCTGGGACCTGGGGTTTATCTGAGTCTCAGTACCTGCATCTGAGAAATGGGCACAATTACAGCTACCTGGAAGGACCACGGTGAGAGTGAGATGACATGTTGGTGCCCCGAGATCCTAATTCCTTCTCACCACCCTTCTGTCTTACCAACAAGCTTCCTCTGAGCCTGTGCCTCCGGTCTCGGTCTGACCTCCCCAGCCCCAATCCTTCCTGCTTCGCCTTCCAAAAGACACCAGGACTGGGGATTGTGTGTTTGGGAGTGGAGACCTGAGCCAAGCAGGGAGCTTCCCTGAGGGGTGAGGCAGTTGAGGCTCCCCTCTGTGACTGGTGGAGCAGTGCCCCCAGGGACCCCCGATTCCCATAGTGCTCGGGGCTCACAGCGCTTGTGAGGGGGCGCGGTCTGGGGCCCCAGGCGCTCTCAGCTGCTGTGTTGGGGAGGCGGGGTTCGGGGGGTTCCACTGACTGGTTCAGTGCTGGCTCGGGTCGTGTTTGGTGTGGCAGCTCAGCTGAGGGAGAGCCTGGAACAGCAGCAGGGGACCCCAGGAGCTAGGTGGGAGGAGACCGTGGCATCCAAGGCCTGCTCTCTCCCTTTGTCCTTTAGCACTGGATTAGATTCCTTCCACTGTCTTCAGCCCCTCTTTGATAATTCCCCCGATACGGCACAGCTCAGGAGCAAAGGGAAAAGGATCTTATTTTCCTTCCTGGGGCTGGCGGCAGTGGATGGGAGCTGGGCGGGCTGGCAGCTGGCCTGTTTTCTCCAGGCTGCAGGGCACCAGGGGAGGGAGGGAGCCTTAGGGCACAGCTGCGGATGCAGTAGGGGCTGAGGGCTACCCCTGATGCCCAGTCCCTGCTGGGAAAGGCCTGCTAGCCTCCTCTCCTCTCCCTGGGCCACCCTTCCCCAACCTCAACTGGCCTCTGCGGTAGGCACATGGTTGGAAGCCCAGAGAAACCATCCCAGTGTTGGTGGGTGTAGGGAATGTCTCCCTCCTGCACCCCTAAACCCACGTGTGTGGTTGGAGGGCACTGGCGCAGCTGGGAGAGGAGTTGTGAAAAAGTCAGACAGGTTTGAGCTTATGAAGTCTGCACTGAAAATATGAACTTGGAGGGGAGACAGGCTCTGAGATGCTGGGTTGGTGCCGTCGGTCTCAGGTGGAGGATGGTGTGCGATCCTGACAGCGGGATGTGGGGGCAGAGCCACACATCAAAGCGGCTGCTGGCGGTGTGTGTGGGTGTGTGTGTGTGGCCACATCCACTGGGAAACCAACTTCATTCGCAGACATAGTCTTTGAATTTTGTCTTCAGCTCAGTTTGGGCAGCAAAGAGGAAGGTGTGCAAGGAGGCCTGCCTGAAATGTGAAGGCTCATGGTGGGGGACAGGACGTGTTCTAGGGTGTCTCCCTTCATGGTCCAGCCCGGAGACACCTTGATGTGAGTGTGTGTACTTGCTTTATGGAAGTCTTCCTTTCCAGAAGAATTGAAAATGTCATTTGATTTAGAAGAACACTTGATGACTTTTCCAGAACACAGCTAGGGGGCTACGTGAGCCCTATCTGTCTATCATCTTAGATATCTACAAATATCTCTCTATAAAAAATATGTGGATACAGATTTGTAACAGAATCTTAGTGTATAAAACGGCTAACAGACACATGAAAAAATGTTCAGCGTCACTAGCTATCAGGGAAATTCAAATCAAAACCACACTGAGATACCACCTTACACCAGTCAGAATGGCCAAAATTAAAAAGACAGGAAACAATAAGTGTTGGAGAGGCTGCGGAGAAAGGGGAACCCTCTTACACTGTTGGTGAGAATGTAAACTGGTGCAGCCGCTTTGGAAAACAGTGTGGAGATTCCTTAAAAAATTAAAAATAGAGCTACCCTAGGACCCTGCAATTGCACTACTGGGCATTTACCCCAAAGATACAGATGTAGTGAAAAGAAGGGCCATACGTACCCCAATGTTCATTGCAGCAATGGCCACAATCGCCGAACTGTGGAAAGAGCCAAGGTGCCCTTCAACAGATGAATGGATAAAGAAGATGTGGTCCATATATACAATGGAATACTACGCCTCCATCAGAAAGGATGAATATCCAACTTTTGTAGCAACATGGACCGGACTGGAAGAGATTATGCTGAGTGAAATAAGCCAAGAAGAGGAAGTCAAGTATCGCATGGTTTCGCTTACTTGTGGTGCATGAGGGGTAACCTGGAGGACAGTGGGAGAAGGAAAGTAAATGGGAAGTAAGGTAATCCAGGGAGAGAAATGAAACAGCAGAGACTTTGGACACAGAAACAAACTGAGGGACTTGGAGGGAGGGGCGTAGAGGGATGGGAGAGCCTGGTGGTGGGTACTGGGGACACCTAAAGCGTGGAGCACTGGGTGTGGGGAATGGGGAATGAATCTTGGAACACTGGGAAAAAAATTTAAGTAGCAATAAAAGAAAATTAAAAAAAAAAAGAATCTTAGTGTATAAGGAAGATGAAAGTAGTGGCCTGAATAATCTTATTTACATGTTTCTATTTCTTCAGGCAGCAGTTGATTCTAGAAAGCGTTTGCAGGAGGTAAACATAGACGATGTGGTCGTGTCTGGGCGCTGGGAGGCGATTCTGGGAGTGCTGGAGAGGACGTCCAAGAAGGGAGAGATGATAGCGTAGAGATTGTTTCCGCTGTTCCAGGAGGCTGGAAGGCACCAGCAAGACCCCGACTGGACCTGCATCTAGACCCTTGGACCTCATCACAACGGGGAACCAGCATGAGAAATCCCCGTGGCTTATGCAGCCTGTGGTCTAGGCACGGGTGTGTGTGTGCATCTGGACCAGAGTGTGTCCATCTGGGAACTTACTGCTGCATGACGACGGCTAACAGTGAGGACAGAGTGAAGGTTCTGAGGCTACCCTGGGGCAGAGAGCAGGTGACTCGGTGAGGTCAAGGTCCTCAGGGGTGGGCGCTCTCAGGCCTTCCCTGGCTGTGGAGCTCAGGCTTGGGCAAGGCACTGCCTCCCGCGCTGGCCTGCTTGTAGGGATTGAGGTCAAGAAGTCGGATGGAGAAATCTCTGCTGGTGTTGGAAGTGGGAGTCTGAGGCCCCTGGTTCGGGTGTCTGGCAGAACAGGCCGGAACCGCTGCGCTAGCCAGGGTGACAGCGGACCTGCCAGCCGTGCGGCCTGCAGGGTCTGGGGCCCAGAGCGGGGCCGAGAGATGGCAGGGTTCCCAAAGCTGAGACGACGAAGGGAGTCTGCCCAGGGTGGGGTCCGACTCAGAAGAGGGTTAGGGACCGACCACGAGGGAACCCTGGCATTTAAGGGGTGGGGCTAGAGAGGCGGCGAAATAGACCAGGTGGGAGCGGCTGTTGGGGAAAGAGATGTGGAGGGTGCCAAGGCCTGGAAACCTAGGAGGAGTAATTTCTAGAACTCAGGGTGGTGGGTGAACTGAAGTTGTTTTTTTTTTTCATATATATATTTATTTGACAGACACACACAGAGCCTAAGCAGGGGGAGCGGCAGGCAGGAGGAAAGAGAGAAGCAGGCTCCCAACTGAGCAAAGAGTTGGACCCGGGCTCGATCCCAGGACCCAGAGACCATGACCCTAGCTGAAGGCAGGTGCTTCACCAACAGAGCCACCCAGGTGGCCTAAAGTTGTTCTGATCATTTTTTAAAATAGATTTTTATTTATTTTTTTGACAGTAAGACAGCTAGAGAGGGAACACAAGAAGGGAGAGTGGAAGAGGGAGAAGCAGGCTTCCCCCTGAGCAGGGAGCCCAATGCGGGGCTTGATCCCAGGACTCCCGGATCACGACCTGAGCCAAAGGCAGATGCTTAATGACTGAGCCACCCAGGCGCCCTTTTTAAAAAATTGCTGTCTCTGGGCGCCTGGGTGGCTCAGTGGGTTAAAGCCTCTGCCCTCGGCTCAGGTCATGACCTCAGGGTCCTGGGATCGAGGCTGCATCGGGCTTTCTGCTCAGCAGGGAGCCTGCTTCCTCCTCTCTCTGCCTGCCTCTCTGCCTACTTGTGATCTCTCTCTGTCAAATAAATAAATAAAATTAAAAAAATAAATAAAAATTGCTGTTCTTTTCTTTCTTCTTTTATTTTTTAAAAAGATTTTATTTTTTATTTGACAGAGAGGGACTGAGGGGACACAAACGTTCTCGGGGCCCCTTGGAAGAAGCCAGGTTTTGCCTTTCCTTGTCAATGACAAGAAGCGCCAAGCAACAATTCCCTAGCGCATATGGCCCATCCCCGGGAAGAACTTCCCCTTACAGGGTAATTCTATAGCCATTTTTAGATGGATCTGCATCTGTCATCCTCATTTTACAGATGAAGGAACTGAGACAGGGAGGCATAAAGGAACTTAACCTGGGTCACACAGCCCGAAAGTCCGAGCTGGAGCATGAATGCAAGAGGTTGGGAGCTGCCCGTGGTCCAGGAGAGATCTGACCTATCCCAGGCCAGATGGCTGCTCCTCACCGCAGGGCGTGTTCGATGTCCAGTGTTGTTCCCAGATGCCTGGATCTCAGGAGCAATCTTCAGGAGTAACTGAACTCTGTCCTTAGACTCCAGAGCTTGGACTTGGCTCTGGGAGGCCCAGTTTGGCTTCAGTGTGGACATAAAAGGCCATTCTGGCCATTCCGGGACCTAGTGTCCCTGCATGGGGGTCAGTCCTGGGCACCACTTGAGGAACCGGATCGTGGGATTCAAATCTTTGCTCCACCATTTCCAGTTGCACGACCTTGGGCAAGTCACAAACTGTCGTGCCTCAGTTTCCCCTCTTTAGCTCCCTCATAGAATTACAGAGAGAGAGAAATACATCCTCCATGAAGGGTTGGGACCAGAGCCCGGAGTAGGTGTGCACACACTCCGTCTCAGCTGTCCTCCCACCCGGAGCCCGGGCAGCCCGTTCTGCGGCTGGAGCAGCTGTGGTCCTGCCTCGGCCAGGCGGCCCGCCTCTGCAGCCCCCGGCATGGTGCGTTTTCAGGGAGGTCTTTCCTGAGAACTTACCCGCTATTTCTTCCCCAGTGCACCCTTTTTGTTCCCTTGAGAGCCCTTATCACAGCTGGTACCTATGTTGTGGGTCATTTTACCTGCTTTTTGTTTATCCAGCAGCTCCAGAGGGCGGGGATCTTGTTGGTGTCTTTCACATAGAGCCCTCGGTTATTGGACAAAATAAATCTTTATGGAGCGAGTGAGTCTGGAAAGTCTGGGGAGGCCTTGCCCTGGATCTGGGGCGATGCTGCTATTAGGACTGTCTGCATGTCCCGGAAAAGTCCAGTATCTGGCCTCACTGGCCTGCAGCAGCATGGGGCTGCCGTTTCCCTCTGCTCCTGCTAGTACGCATTCCTAGGTAGTGCCTTCCTCCAGGTGCCCCGGGTGTTGCTGGGCTCTGGATGCTGCACAGAGAGAGCCCAGGGGTTTAGTCTGTTTTCTGAGCGGATGAATGCTGCTCGAGCCCCCCCCTTTTACAGACCCAAGGCCACGCTTGGGACCATCGCTCTGTTCTGCTTCATTCCAGGAAGAGATGCCCCCTTGTCTGGGACCACCAGTTTGGCAGCTCTGCCTCTTCGGTGCGTGAGTGTCAGTAAAGAGGGTTCTTGGGTCCAAACCCAGCCATTGGCCCATGGATGCTGATGGCAGGAGTTCTTGGGGCAGGGACTGAGGAAGCTGTGCCCGCTCTGTGGGCTCTTGGGAGGTTTGAATCATACTTGGCCATGACCGGGAGGTACAACTCAGAGCATGTGGCCTCTTAGTTTCTAAGGATTAATTAAGTAGTCATGAGTGCACCCCTCTTGCATGGTCCTGGGGCGAGTGGTCATGTGAGGATGCTACACTGACCCCGTGTATGCCTTTGGAAAGTCATGGGATTTAGCTGGGCCCTAGTTTTCTTACTGGGAAAATGGGGCTCAAATAATACTTTCTGTATAAGACTATTGGAGGGAGTGAATGAAATACTTCACCAAAGACCTCGAAAGAGTGTCTAGTTCTTGGAAAGTTCTTAATTATTTTTGCCCCCCCCCGTTTTTTTCTTGTTTGTTTGTTTTTAGGTATAATTGACTGCGCTAAGTTCTTCTTCTTTTAAAGCAGGTTCTGTGCCCAGTGCGGAGCCCCACGTGGGGCTTGAACTCACAACCCTGAGCTCAAGACCTGAGCTGAGATCAAGAGTCAGAGGCTTGACTGGCAAGTTCTTAGCACCTGTCATCCAATCTGGAAACAGCCGTGTGGGGACTGTCATCCCTCGCTCAGACGAGGAAGCGGGTTCCGAGACGTTGGGCAGGCTCCAGGGACTGGCTACATCTTTCGTGGGTCCAGATGAACAGCAATGGAGCAAGTGACCAAAAGTGAGGCAGCAGGTTGCTGGGAAGTAGCCAAGGGGATCAGCAAGTTTCTGGACTGCGGGTCAGGATGAGGCCGTAATCAAGATTAGGACCGTGCCGCACTCTCTGTGCAGGGCCCGTTGCTCTGCCTGTAGAAACTGCTGGGTAAACGTCAGCCAGCATACGCTGTGCATGTCTTGTTGGGTTGCCCTGATGGCCTGACTGCCACGGCCACGAGGCCGCTCGCCTGACCCGGGAGGCCTGGCCCAGCCAGACAGTGGGCAGCAAGCTGAAGTGGCCTTGTAAGTGTTGGAACCTTATGATCTTTTCTCCCCTCAAAGAGAGTTTTAAAGACAGTCCTCTTGCTCCTTCAGGCTGAGCCTCCTGTTGGGGGTGCCATTTTGATTTCTACCTGTTAGCTGTCGTGGCCTGAGTCTTGCAGCCCCGGACCACCTGCCCGCACTGGGGCGCTCTCCCTTCATGAAATGAACCCGTTCTGATAGTTACAGGTGGATGGTGTGTGGGATAAGAGTCCTGGAGGGGAAGCCAGAGCAGAGGACGCCCAAGCAGTCCTCTTCCTGAGCCTGGCTCCCGGGGGGTCATTAGAGCAGTGCCGCGCAGGGAGCGGGGGCCTCTCTTGTGGCCGGGCCATGGCTCAGGGTGCAGGGGTCCACTGCTTTTTTGGTTGTCTTGTTTGAGAGGCAGTGATCCCTGGGAGCAGAGGTCTGTGGGTATAGAGACATTTGTCACTGTGCTGCGGTACGGGGACACTGTGACCTATGAGGCGTGACTCCTGTGTCCGACCTGCGGGGACGGGCAGGCCTGTGGGATGGATCTTCCTATTGGCCAGTCCTGCTCTTTGTCTCATTCCCCTCTGCTTGTCCACCTGGCCAGGCAGAGCTCATCTCGGTCCCTGGCATTCCTTGTCTTCTGGGTCTTGGTGGTGGTGGTGGTGGGGGGCGCGGAGGGCGGTGCCTGGTCTTCCTTGGGCTTCTTGGAAGGAGCTCAGGATTCTCCCGGGTGGCCCTCTGGGAGGCAGAGCAGTCTCCTGCTGATATCAGCCGCTCCTCAGAGCATCGCCAGGGGTGTTATCCTCACACAGTCCCTGAGCCTTTGCCCTCTGACGTCCCAGAGACCCTGTCCCTTTGGGGGGATTGGGGCTGGGTGGGGGGTATGTGGTGGAAGAAGGAGGGTGCAGGGTGGCAGGGGGATTCCGGCCCCTTGGCACTGACTCCAGTGTCCGGGTGAGGACCAGCACTCCTGCAGGCGGGTTCCCTGCTCTGGGCTCCTCACTTCTGGTCCAGGCTTTGCAACTGGAGAGTGTTTTGGCTGCTTCGTCGTCTCTGGTCCAGGGTGAGGTCCCCATCTTCCTTGGGCCACACCCTGGGCCTCTGATTACCCTGAGGGATGCCAAAAAGCCTGCCTCAGTTTCCCCCTCCACCTCCTGGGCTTTGGAGTAGTGCCCTCGGGAGGTGAAATGAGACAGAGCTTAGTGTGGTGAAGGGCGTTTGCCCTGGCCCCCAAGTTCACGCTAATGCCCTTAACCATGTGCCGTCGAGCGAGGTCAGCTCGAAGCCCAGAGAGCCGGGTCAGGAGAGCTGTGGGTGTCCCTCTGGCTGCTGAGCGTGGCCTCTGGGAACGTCTGTCTCTCAGAGATTTGGGTACTCTTCCTTGCTCCCAGCTCCACGCACGCACCGAAGTCATATTGAGCTACATTAATCCCAGCACTTGGGGAAGGAGGTGGGTGAACCCTCCTGGGTCATTGAATTTCCAATCTGTGTTTAAGGGGCACCGGCCATTCGCCATGCAGTGTGCGACGCGGATTCCTCTCACTGTATTGGATCCTCATGGCAGCGCCGCGAGGGGCTTTGTTATCATTGTCCCCGTGTCCCAGATGACGACCTGGAGGGTCAGAGAGCACACAGTGTGCTGAGGTGCCCCGGGGCGTGCTCCCTGGCACCTTTCCTGGCTGCCTGCTTGGGAGAGGCTGTCACTTAGAGTGATGTGGTTGGAGACGGGGACAGCCCCTCCCCTGGGCCAGCTGAGTCTCCGATCCCGCAGGGGCTGCTCTCCTTCTTGCTGCTCTGCACCCACCACGGTCCGTGCGGCACTGTGGCCTCAGCAGGGGCCTGGACTCTCTGCACTGGGGACAGAGGCAGGGGTCATTCTGGGGCGGCCTCGGACCACACCCAGCACGGTCATTGTGGGACTTGCCCAGACCCCTTCTGCAGGGTTTCTAGCCACTCACTGGTGGCCCTGCCAGCCACGGGGAAGCAGCAGAGCGCCACTGCCCTGGGCTGGCTGCTGTGGCCTGAGCAGTGGGAGGCTCGGGAGAACAGCTGAGGCCCACAGTGCGCTTCTCTCTGGAAGCCCATCAGCTTCTCGAACGTATTTGCATGAGCGTGCCTAGAGAAACACGCATGTTTTAAAAGTAAACGGTTGGATGTAGAAAGCATACTTGGTCACGGGAACACGGGAGGTCTCAGCACAGAAAGCTCTGCAGGGACAGGACGAGGTGTAGACACGGCCCTGGAGCCCCAGCTTCAACCCCGAGCTCCCATGAAAATCACCCGGCCTGCGGTCATGGAGAAACCACTGTTCATGATGGCGAATGGCCAATGACATTTGTACTCTGTGTTCCATGCAGTCCCCATGACCCAGGGCTGGGACAGCTTTAGAGGCCACAGGTGAAGGTCCTGAGGGTCTAGAATCAGACCTGAGGTCCGATCTCAGTCTGGCCACTGGACAAGTTTCCTCCTGTCTTGAAGCCTCAGTTTCCTGATCTGAAGAATGGGCTGAAAATTGTGCTGGACAGGTAGGCCCAAGGCTAAAAGCGAGGCTGCATGTGAAGTGTGGACACAGTGTCAGCCCTGAGCGCCCCGGAATGGTGTGGTCACTGTCATTGTTGACACCAGTCAGGAGATGATTGCCACCTGGCGGTTAGAGGTGACGTGTGTGGTGAGGGGACCCTGGGGCCCATCCTCCCACGGGGAGGCCATCCCCCAGCCCTGTGCTGGCAAATCTCCTAGGGCACCCCAGTGCCTACAACCCACACGGCACCTTTCGCAGGGCTGGAGGCTCCTGGAGGCGGGAAGGGGCCCGTGGGACTCTCCTCCCTGTGGCAGCCTGCCCTGTGCCCAGAGCAAGTGCTCGAGAGCTGTTTGTGGGAGTAATGAACCCATGCAATGATGAATGCCCCGTACATCTGTGTGCCACTTTTGGCCTGCAAAGCACTAGCTCTCTGCAGGTGGGGCTAACAGGAGGGCAGAGCGAAGAGGCAAGGCTCAGGGCACCATTGCCGCGGTAAGGGCGGCGGAGAGAATGGGATGCGGTACGTATGCCGGGTGGATGCTTCTTCCTGAGACTGGAGCTGGATGGGTCCCCTCTTCCCCGACTGTCAGGGCCCCAACTTTCTCCCGGCTCTTCCACTCATGAGGGGGGACAGTGAGCCCAGTGGGACTGAGAGGTAGACGTGGGCCTGGGGTGAGGAACTAGTGGGACGCTCAGGGGCGGCGGTGGAGTCGGGAGAAGGACAGGACGATGGCGGGGAGGAGGAAGAGAGGGAAGCCCCTACAGTCCATTCAAGGTGCGCTCACTTGGTCCGATGGTTGTTTTGGGGGAAAATGAAAGGGTCGTTTGGCCTTAATCTCTGCATCACTTTGTGTGCTGGACAGTGTAAGAGGAAGCATCTTGTGGGTGCGACCCTCCCTCCACACGTCCAGGGGCTTAGCAAGGGGAGCTGGCTTTCACTCCCCAAAGCACGCTAGAGGAGTTCTTGGTGCTCAGCTGTGAGCCTGGCTGAGGAAGACCCGGGAAACTGGAGGCGAGTGGGACCTGGTCCGTGTCCTCAAGGAGCACGCATAGCCAGCACTGCGTCGGAGCCTTATGTGATGAGTCTTCACGGTGATTAGTTGTATGGGATGGAGCTGGGGGCTGGCAGACCGCCCCCCCCAGCTGCCCGGGAAATACCAAAGCACGGCAGGAAGCTGCACGCATTCCAGCACAACTTATTCATAAGTTTAATTAACCCAAGGCAACGTTTGCCTAGGCTGATCGCACCCTGGGAGCCCCAGGTGGAGTGTGTTGGCAGATTCTCAGCCCCGTGAGACTCCCCCAACACTACCCGAAATGGGCAGAGTCCTTATCTGTGGGTTCTCCAGCTGGGGAGGCACACCTGCCCACCCTTCCTCACAGGCCTGCTGATCTGCTGAGAAAATGCCTCCTAACCCCCCTTCTGACCGCGCCTTCAGAGGCGTCACCGCGCCGCTCTGACCTTCCATGCCTGCAGGCCGGGCCGCGGCCAGGGTGTACCTGCTCGAACGTTTCCAGCCGAAATCCAGGGCAGGGGCAAGTTCCTCCTTGCAAGGCTCTGTCTGTCTCTCCTTGCCGCTCAGCCTGGCTGCGTGTGGAAGGAGAGGGGAAAACAGTGCCCAAGGCCGCCTCTGAATGTTGGCTACGATTCCATCTCAAATGGAACTATTTTCAATAGTCCCCTAGCAGACTGGATTTTGTAGTTTTGGAATCTGCGCATTCTGTCTGGGCAGAGTCATAGAGCCCCCCAAGGGCCACGGGGCTCTACAGAGACGGGGTCATGGGCAGGCCTGGGTCACTGGTTTTGGCATGGAGGTCAAGTGGATGGGCTGGGTCCATGAACAGGGATGAGGAGAGGTTGGTGGTGAAAGGGTGCGTGGTGTGGAGGGGAACACCTCAGTCCCGCTGTGAGCGCCGAGAGTGCAGCCCACACCAGCACAGCGACACTGCGGTCGTCCCCATGTCACTGGAACGTTGGCTGGCAGCAGAGACTGGGCTCCTGCTGTGAGTTCTGTTTGGGATTCAGACCAATATGAGAACACATCCAGACCTGGAAACCAGCACAAAGAGCGAGGCTGACAGTTAAGAATTTTCATCGCAAGTACCAAAAACCTCAGCTCAAACTGGTTTAAATAAAATGAACGAGCACAGAAGAAATAAGTGAGTCAGGCACGCAGTGACTTATGTAACGGAAACATCCATGGACTGATTGATCCGACATCATCAGGGCGCGAGTTTTCAGTCTTAACCATTTCTTCCCCACGCTCTCCCTTGAGAAGTAAGGTGGCCGCCAGCAGTGTGTATCCTCCCAGGTTCAAGCTCAGCAGAGGGGAGAGAAGGCCTCTGCATGGCAGCTGCTCACACAGCGGAACACAGACGACCCAGCATTCTGCAGCTAGGGGTATGTGTAAGAGAACGGAGAGCACGTGTCCGCACCAAGACCTGCCCCCAGATGTGCCGAGCAGCATTATTCCCGACAGCTGAAAGCAGAAACTACCCCAGCACTCCTCAACTGATGATGGGTAAGTTCAGAGTGGTCTGTTCGTACAATGGAATATTATTTGGCAAAAAGGGGAACGCGGTATCTTTACCCGCAGGGACCCCATGGTACGGGTGGGAGAGAAGAAGGAATTGGGGGTGAAGAACATTTTCCAGCAAAGAGTGGGCATCTGTCCCATCCGGATGGCTCACTCTCCCCTTGATGGGCGGAAATCTAGAGCCCTGGACAGGACAGGAAGTCTGAAGGCAAACAGTGTGCTGACAGTGGAATCTGTAGAGAATGGAGATGTGGTAAAAGAGGCGGAATCCAGGGACCAAACCAAAATCCAAAAAGGCAAAAGCAGCCCAGTGGGATGTCCCTGATCAGCTGAGCTGAGTAGAGGAAAACCTGGTGCCAAGAGTAGGAAATGAACCAGGGAAGCCAGGCCTGGGCAGAAAGGTCCAGGTCAGTGGGCACATCAGCTGAGAGAAGCCCCAAGTCATATGATCCCACTGGCTAGGGGAAGGTGAGGGGACGCTGGGAGAGAAGAGGGGCTTCCCTTAGACATTTGCCTCATTCTGTAAGAGGCAAGGAATAGAGAGATGATACCCCTGTGGGAAGTACTTAGATGAGAAAATGGAGTCCAGACCAAGGAGAAGCTCATTCTGATAAGAGTGATCAGGAATGATTCAATAAGGGAAAATTTCAGAAAGTGTTCTTGAAGGATCTGCAGACATTTGACCATCAAGGAGGTGGTAAAAGGCTTTGAACAAGGTGGAGTGTTGAGAGTGCACTCTGGAGGGAAGAGTGTGGAAGTCTTCACACCAGATGGGGAAAAGCATGAAATTATTCACACCAGATGGGGAAAGCGTGGAAGTCTTCACACCAGATGGGGAAAGCGTGGAAGTCTTCACACCAGATGGGGAGAGCGTGGAAGTCTTCACATCAGTTGGGGAGAGCATGGAATTCTTCACACCAGATGGGGAGAGCGTGGAAGTCTTCACACCAGATGGGGAGAGTGTGGAAGTCTTTACAAAGGAGACAGATGGGAAGGGAAAACTGAAAAGAGAGAGTGTAGTGAGAAGCCCGCTGCCCTGAGGATGGGACCTTGGAACTCCAAGGTCTGAGAAATGGGGCCTAGGTTTGAGTGAGCTGATTCTTGGCATCCAGGATGGAGGGGCAGGCCTGAGATACAGCCAGTGGGTGGGGCATGGGACTCCAGGGCAGGTTGGGGTCACACCTCAAATGGGGCTTGTGGATCCTCTTGGAGGGAGGGGAACACAGTGGTGGGAGGCCAGCTGCGGCCAGGCCACTGAGTGTGGAAGGTGGCCAGCCGTCCCTTCCACCATGGGGAGCCACAGGACAGGCACCCTGCTTTTGTAGGAGGGGCCTGGCCCGAGCAAAGACCAGCCATGGGTTGGGCCAGCCAGCTGCGGAAGCCTGGAGTTCCATGGGCTGAGGGCTGCTGGGTACTGGCCTGCAGGTCCGGAAGCTCAGGAGTGAGGCTGAGATGGGCCCCCGACAGCCAGGGCACCTAGGGCAGGAGAGAAGCTTGTCCATGACACAACGGCTGCCCACTTCTGGTGTGGGTTTAGCATAGGTCCTTGGGAAGGACTTACAAGTCGAACATTCATTTATTCATTCTTTCATTCATTCAATATTTTTTGTCTCTTCGTTCAGGCAACAGATATTCATGGAGTGGCTGTCAGGGACCCTGCCAAGCTGAACAGCGCTGTGTGTAGCTCACAGCCTGCAGAGGGAGACAGCCAGACCAACGATAGGATCTCCCCTCCCACCATGGGAATGGGGAGTGCCGGGTGCTGAGAGAGAGGGAGGAGGGACATCTGTGCAAGTCTGCTGTGCTCAGAGAGGACTGCCCGGAGGAAGCAGCCTGAGACCTGAAAGGGCCATGGGAATGAATGGTGTCAATTGGGTGGGGAAGTGTGTCTGAGGTAGAAGGAACAGCACAGGCTGGGCCCAGAGGCAAGGATGTCTGGGAGCACCGAGGACCCAGCATATCAACGTCTGCTCTGTGGTCCTGGACCTACTCCCGACCCCAGGTGGTGGAATTTCGATCCTTCCTCTCCCCATGGTCATGGCTGCTGATAATTCCTGTCCTGGTGCTGATGGCCTTGGGCCTGGAGGGGGGGGCCTGTGGCTGTGGGGGAAGGGGTAGTTCTGTGTGGGGCCGGGGCATCAGGGGCAGGGAACTGAGGGGGCATGGACTCTGGGACTGAGCCCCGAGTGTGTCCTGGGGGCCACTGAGCACCTGCAGCCCCTGGACAGGGCCCGGCCCTGGAAAACACATGGCATGTCTAGAGGAAGGAAGGCAGCTGGAGTCAGCGTCTGCCGGGCTTTGCAGTGGGGAGCCCAGAGATGACAGACACTCTGTCTCCTTCCAGGCCCGTGTGGGGGGCGAGGGGGTTGGCCACGCACCAGGGTGTGGGTGGGGGGCTGCTGGGGTTTGGGTGCCGATAAAGAACAACAAAGTTGATTTCCCTCCTGACCCTGGGCGGTTACCTCGCCTCGGTTCTGCGGAGCACCAGGGCGGAGATGAAAGACCGCTGAGCATCCAACAGGAACAAGCCTCTGGGCCCAGAAGCTGGTGTGCAGGTGGGGGGGGGGGCGCCTGGGCCGCCTGGCCTCCTGCCCCCGGTCCCTGCAGCCTGGCAGCCTTGCTGGCCGAGGAGGAGACGACACAGACGCAGCTGGGCCAGCAGAGCCGTGGGCAGGGGCCTTCTCCGTGCCCCCCGGCCCCTCAAACATGAACGCGAGCTCCGTAGTGCCAGAAACTGACCACAGATCGATATTTCTCCGCCATAAGCTGCCTGGAGCCAGTGAGGTAAGAACGTTCCAAGGCACACGGGCCTTTCTCCAAGCAGGAAGGAGTGGCTTTTACCTTTTGCCCTCCTTCGCATCTCTGAAGCTTCAGGCCCTCACCGTGGAGGGGAGGAGGAGCGGAGGAGCGAATGTATTTAGGGAGCGGCCAGCAGGCAGAGGGGGAGCCTCCCAGCCTGTCCCACCAGGTCTGATGCGGGCTCAGCTCTGACTGCCCTGCTCTCCATCCGCTGGGCCACATGTGCCGCTTCCCCGGGGAATTTGGGGAATTTGCCACCAGACGTGTGGCTGGCCTTCGGGGACACAAGCTCTGATTTGCTTTCTTTTGGCGTGGTGCTTCTGAGTACCCCTCACTTGCTGGTTGTACCAGCCTGAAGATGAGGCATTTGGGGGGAGAAGGGGGAGGGCTGTGTCTGCGGGGGCCCTGGTGGGCAGTGAGCACGGCCAGAGGGGGCCCAGGGTTGATCAATCCTGGACCGGGTCCACAGCAGAAGGCAGGGACTCACTCCCCAGGCAGAGATGTCGTCAGACCTGGGTCCAGGCAGTCTTTATTGGGGATTGTCAGGGGAAGCTCCTTCAAAAAGGTGTGGGCTGAGTGGGCGACCTCTGGCAGATCCCATAGGACTTTGTGGGCAAGAGGTCAGTGGAGGTTATGTCTGAGAGGGGCCCCTGGTTCCCCGATCTGCATCAGGCCGGGGCCGGGAGGTCAGAGGCTGTCTCGGGAAGTCCCCAGGGAGGCTGGCTGCAGCCTCGGTGTGCGTGCAGATCGGGCCCTGTCATGTATGAGCCACGCCGGTCGGCCAGGCGACTTGAGACTGGGTTTTCCTGTTACAGGATTGTGGGAGGTGAACAGTGCCGGTGAGGCCTGCTCTTGAATACCTACTATGTGCCAGGCCCTCTGCTCATCTCATCTGATGCGATTGCCCCGTCCTGGAGGTGGCCTCCCTCTCAGTTCACGGAGGGCTCTCGCGAGGCAGGGGAAGTTCATGAACTTGCTCCTGCCCAGAAACCAGGACTGGACCAAGTCTGCGTGGCTTCATGTCGGGGCCACTTCCGTGGGACGGCTCAGCACTCACGTGTGTGGCTGCCCCCAGCTCAGTGCCACACACAGTAGGTGCTCGGGAAACACTGCCCCGAGACTTTCCTCCTTCCCGCCCCGAAGCCTGTCTTTCCTTCCCCCTCTGGTGCACATGCATTTACTGAAGCCTCGTCTGCGCCCCCCTCCGCAGGCTCCTGCCCCCCCAGGGTGTGGCCATGTGGTGAGTTCTTGCTAACAGAACACGAGGGGAAGTGACACTCATCCTAGCTGCCGTGGACGAAAATGGGTGTGCAGGGAGGGAGAAGAGGGAGTTGTTGTTCGGTGGACGGAGGGTCATGTGCAAGATGAGAAAGTTCTCAAGCTCTGTTGCACAACAATGTATGTGTAGTTAATTCCGCTGTCCTGGACACTTAGACATGTTCACCATGGCACATTTTATGTTGTGCATTTTTTTCCATAATAAAAGCAAATCCCGAAAGCTGGACATGTCATCTCCATAGAGAGAGCTCCAAGAACTGTGGGGAGGGTGGGACCACAGGCCAGATGGAGCCCAGGGCCCCGAGTGAGCCTGTGGGAGGCTATCTAGCCAGGGACATTGACCTGGGTGTGATGTGAGTGACATGAGGTCTCGGTGTCATTGTGTCAGGCCACTGAGAGTCCAGCTAGTATCTCTTCTCTCCTCAATGAATCAAGGGGGCTTCAGAGATGAAGACCGAAGGCCCCCCTTCCCTCTGGAATTCACAAGGATCAGAGGGGACAGCAAACACGAGAGACCAACCCGAAGTGGATGAGTGCCTTCAAGGCCCTGGGAAAGACATGGGGGAGCCAGAGGAGGTCTCATCGGGACCAGGGAAGGATTCATAGAGAATGTAGCTGGGAAGAGGACATTTTAAAGTTGCTAATGAGAAGAGAGGTCTCTTGGGGAGAGAGCTTCATGGAAAGCATGAGAGCATGAGAGCTACGTCCTGGCAAAGTATCTGAGGCCTTGGAGGAGCAGGGCGCCAGGCCTGACAGGACTGATAAGTGAGAGCTTGATTTTGCAGGCCATGGGAGCCACAGATGGCTCATGAGAGAGAGCATACCAGATACACTGTGCTTCAGGCAAGCCTCTCCAGCTGACATGCAGAGACTGCAGAGTAGGAGAGGTTAGATGTGGGAGACTGGAAGGATAGTGGAGGACAGAAGGGAGAAGCCCGAGAAGGTAGAATCCCAGGACCAGGGGCTAGGAGAGGGCCAGGGGGAGGTGGGGGGTGCAGTGCAGAGGGCATCTCTCCCCTCTTCCAGGCTGTATGCTAGAAATGGGGATGTCCCTCTTCATGAAGATGGGGAGCCTAGGGAAGGAGCAATAAGGCGTGTGAGGTGATAATGCCAGAGTTTGTTGGTCTCAAGGTAGATGACTGTCCCTTCCTGTGACTAGATGCCCAGTCCTGAGAATGGGTGTGTGAGCTCTGCCCTTCTCTTGGTAGGGCCCCAAGGCTGTCCCTACCAGTGTGCTGGATGCTAGAGCCCCCCAGGCCTCCTGGTGGCAGCCCTCCCAGCCCCGCTGCCTCCTGCCCCACAGGTGCCCGGTGGCAGCGGCTGATGGTTTGGGGCAGGAGTGACTGCAGAGTCTTGAACACACATGGCCACGAGGTAAAGGAAATGATGCTGCAAACGTGCCCTCAGAGAACATCCACGCTGTGTGTGTTGCCTTTAAAAACATCTACAGAATTGGCTTTGTTTTTCTGATTTACAAGAAATCTACCTTGCAAATAAGCTTCAAAAATAACCTCTTTCCCAGCTCTGCACTGTGCCACCATCTGTGGGGCCGGGGTGCAGGTGTGTGTGTGTGTTCTATGGGTCCAAGCCGGGGACTGGCTTAGCACACGGTGGGAGGGAGGAGGCACCACTCGGAGGGTCTCCTGGTCAGCTGCGAGAGATGGCACGTCACAGCCCATTGTACTTGGGGTATCGACCCGGAGGAACACGTGCCAGGGGATGGAGGAGACAGCAAATGCGCCCAGGTTCCAGGAGAACCTTAGGGCTCCCCCAGGCAGAGGAGTCCTCAGAGGCAGACCCCCGCCCCCTGCTGGGGTTCCAACACGGTCCCCTAAGCCTCTCACCCGGGCCTCCTTCACTTCTTGTCTCATTCCCCGCGGCCTTGGCTGTAGAGGTAGAAAGTGGAGCCCGCCTGTCCTTCGCAGGGAGCGGAAAGGTCTTGAGTGGCTGCAGCACGAGGAAGGAAAGATGCTAAGCCCCCAGATGCTGAACAAGTGCTCAGATGGCTCAAACTGTCTCAGACGGAGCCCGGCTTCTTCCCCAGATCCCCACTCCTTCCCCTCTGACCAGGGTATCAGCACCCACCGCACCCCACCGTGCCTCCTGATACCTGACGTTGCCCTAGGCCCTCTGCCATCCCGACACCCACATCCCACGAGGAGGCTGGTGCCAGCCTGCAAAGGTCCTCTGTTCCCTCTGCCCTCCCACAGCGGATCCCCGCTGGGCCCTGGATATCGCTGAACTTGTCAACACTGTTAGTCTCTCCTTCCTCCACTTTTCCCCCGGGGGATGGTCCTGAGACCTCTCTGCAGGCCTGGCTGTCTCACTGACCCCTTAGTGTCCATGAGCTGAATTTCAGCGTCCGGGGCAGGGAGTCTGGCTCCTCCGTTCCCACTTGATTCACAAAACTTTGCATCTTTGTGGTCCCCCAGGCCCATGTGCAACTCCGTGTATTTCACAGGTTGCCCACCTGTCCCCCATCAACAAAGCCTGGTGACGGTGGGGCTAGTGGTCCCAGGTCCCAGAGTGGTCCCAGGTGGCACGTTTGCCAGTGAGGGGCACACGGCGAGCCGCGCAGTGAGGAGGCGGGGTGGGCGTGTAAACGTGATGTGTGCAGCTTCGCAATCGCGGTCAACAAGGAGGCAGCCCTTGGCAAGTGCCCCAGGTCTAACACCGCCAGCTGGGCCCACACCCTGGCTGTGCCCCGCGGCGGGACATCTCGTCATACCAGGCAGCACCACCCAGCATGAGCCTTTGAGAAACGCGTTCCTAAGCACAGCACCGCGGTCCTGCCGGGCCAGCGGCTGCAGAGCGTGTGTGACGGCAGTTTGCATCGGCGGACCCTCAGACAAGCACGGCGCCAGTCATTTCTTGGGAAGCAGCCGGGCCGGCCTTGGGCAGTGTAACTGGGGCTTCAGGGAGGAAGCGTCAGTGAAGGCTTTGGCTGGGGAGCTTTTCCCGTGAGCTCTGTCTTTGCCAGCCCCCGTCACTCCGTGGGCACAGAGGAGACCTCAGCCAGCTCGCTGCTGCCTTCTGGCTGGGCCGCTCCGAGCCTGGTCCCTGGCCTCACCCGTGCTCCCCGCAGCTCAGAGCTAGGGATGCTCACACCCCAGGAAAGATCGGGACATTGAGGACGAGCAAGGGGCCTCTCAGGAGCAAGTGGCTGGGACTAAACTGGGACATCTGACTCTCAAACTTTGTCCCCTTCTGCCACACTTCCTGTCCCTGGGGATTTAGAGACGGATGCCTGTCTCTCCTATGTCATCCCCAGCCGCTCCTCTCAGAGGCCCTTATGTCACGTGGGGAGCCAACATGTGCTCGAGGCATCCTCTGTGCCAGAGTGGGGCACACTACAGGCACGGCCACCGATTCTCCCCCTCCCCCACTCGCACCTTCCTGTCCTGTCACTTTGGGAGCTCTCTCAGTCCCCTCTGGGCGTGGCCATAGGACTTGCCTTGGCTGATTTTAACAACTGTGTCTGAAGTGGAGGCTTGAGAAGCTTGCACAATGGGTCAGAGCCTTTCTTGCTGCTCTTAGAATTCTGCTCCACTGTGAAGAAACGTGGCCCAGCCTCCTGGGGAAAGGGAGACCCGTGGCTCCACTGCAGCCATTGCTCTGTCGACAGCCTGGGACTTCCAGACACGTGAGCAGGGTCATCCTAGATCACGCAGCCACAGCACGCCCACCGGCTGACCACGGACCCAGGAGGGAGCCCAGATGCGAGCAGTGGGATCAGCTCAAACGTGAGAATGGCTCAATGGCCCACAGAGTCATGCACTAAATACGTGCTCTTTTAAGTGCTAAACGGGAGGGTGGTTTCTTATGCAGCAAAAGCTAACTGATACAGCGCGTTATGTTTTGGTTAGTATTGCTAGAAAACAAACTTAAGTTAAAACAATCTTTATTAAACCAAACTTAATTGTTAAAACAATCTTTTTTTTTTTAAAAAAGATTTTATTTATTTGAGAGAGAGTGTGATAGAGAGAGAGAGATCCCTAGCAAGGGGAAGGCAGAGGGAGAAGAAGACTCCCCGCTGAGCAGGAAGCCCAATGTGGGGCTCGATCCCAGGACTCTGGGATCATGACCTGAGCCAAAGGCAGCCACTCAACCCACTGAGCCACCCAGGTGTCCCAAAACAATCATTTTACCATGCTCGTGGGTAGGAGTCAGAGATTCGAATAGAGCATGGTGAGAATGACGAGTCATGGCCCGTGCTGTCTGGAGCCCCAGCTGGGATGATCTCAAGGGCTGATGACCTGGGATGCAGACGGCTGGAGGTGTCTTCTGGTAGTCGAGATTGTTAGTTGGTGTTTCAGCAGGATCTGTGTGCAGGAGCAGCTGCACATGGCTCCTCCGTGTGGCCTGAGTTCTGAATAGCTTGGTGGCTTCCAGGTAGCGGGACTTTAATGGAGGCCCAGAGCTGCAAAGGTGACTCTACCAGCCAAGAAGGGGGGAGGCTCACTGCCATTTATGACCTTGTCTTGAAAGTCACATGACATCACTTCTGCTGCCTTCTGTTTGGCACAGGCCAGTTATCAGTTAGTTCTCTGCTCCCACCAGATGCAGAGGAAGGAAATTGGGCTCCTCCTTGAGGGGGAGGGGCAAGGTTTAGATGCGTGCTTGGGGTGGGAAGTACATTGTGGTCGCTTTTGGAAAATACACTCTGCCACCCATTATCTCACCCAATTCCTGCAATAACTCGGTGAGATCGGTACCACTGTTATCTCCACTTTTCAGATGAGAAGTGGAGGCTCAGATGGTGGGTAGTGTGCACAGGGCACACCTTCAATGATGGCTGGAGCCAAGTGTAATCTTTGCCCTCACCACATTTCCTGGGCTGCCTATTGGTCCTTTGGATCTAGTGTCTCAGTGTCCTTTTTCCCTCCATGGGACACCTTCTGATAAGCTGCTGCTTACCAGAGTCCTCAGTATCTCTCTCCACTGTGTTGGGATTCCCTGCTGGTTCCCAATCCCACCTCCAGAGGCCAGGGATGTGGTTGTGGGGGAATGGGGAGAGGGACCCCAACACACACACTTGACTGACCGCCACCCTCCCTCCTTCCACAAAACAGATAACACTTTGAAGTTCCCTAGGAGGCAATTTGAATTTAAACCCTAAGAGGATAGAAACAAGGGTTATGTCTCTGGACTTTGGAACACTGACTTTTTTGTGTTACAAGAATTTTAACTACAGAGTATTTGCAGTCTGTTTCCTATCTGGACCCTCCTACCAGCCCAAGCAAAACCCCAGCTTTGCCCACTGACATTCCCCTCCCTTCTTAGGAAAGATGGGAGGACCCACATAAATAGCAGTGCCCTATGAGGTTTTTATGACATTTATCAATGTGTAAAATATGTTTATGATATATGTTGATGGACAAAATGTCCATTAATGAGAATGGAATAGGGTTGTCAGGTAATACAGGATTTTCTACTAAATCTAAACCCCTGCAAAACAACGAGCTCGGTCTCTATAAGCACGCCTCATGCTTATAAAAGGGCACCTATTTTAAGTGTACAGTTTGATCGATTTCCACACAGGAACTTGTCTGTGCAACTAGCACCCATATCAGGAAGCAGAACATTTCAGGCTCCCAAAATGTTCCTGGTGTTCCCATCCAGAAACAACCCCCTCCCAACCATCCTGTATCCTGAGCTCTATGTGCAGCATAGATGAGTTTGGGCTGGTTTTGAGTGTCCTATAAATGGAATGAATCTGTTTGTATTCTCTTGTATTCTCTTCTTTCGTGCATCATCGCATCTGAGAGATCCACCATGATATGTATGGCAGTAGTTCATTTGGATAATAATTATTGTGTGAGACATGCTTGTCCTAAAAAATCGTCTGTTGTTTATCTGAAATTCAAGTTGAACTGGGTGTCCTGTATTTTATCTGGCAGCCCTGTTCCAGTCTTCCGTTCATGGGCATTTTGTCATTTTCTGTTTGGGGCTCTTGTGAACAAAGCTGCTGTGAATATTCTAATACTTGTCTTTTGGTGAACATATGGACTCATTTCCTTTGGGTATTTACCTAGTAGTGGAATTTCTGGGTCATAAGGAATGCATATGTTCAGTTTAGTACATCCCGCCAAAAGCTGTTCCAAATGGTACCATTTTACACTCTAACCAGAAGTGTGTGAAAGTTCCAGTTGCTCTGTGTCCTCACCAATACTTGGCATTTTCTGCTATTTCTTTGCAGTCATTCTTGTGGTTGTGTTCTGTTTTAATTTCAATGTGGTTTTAGTTTGCATATCCCTGAGGATCACGAAGCGGGGCTTCTTCTTGGATGCCTAGTGCCCACTCGGACTTCCTCCTTTGTGAGTTGCCTGTTCTAGCATGTTGCCCTGTTCTATTGGGATACTTGCCTTTTTCTTATTGCTCTGTAGGTGTTTCTTAAATAGTTGACATACAAGTATTTTTCAGACATATGTCAACTATCTTCTCCTGGGGAAGTTTGGGGAACAGCTGAGAGAGGATTTCTGGCTAGCTGTGGGTTGTGTGGTTGACTTGGAAGAATCAAGTGGGAAGAGGGGTTTAACAAGTCTTGCCATGGATCATGGTTCTCCTCTAATGGTCTTGGGAGGGCACGAGTGAAGACCAGACTGTGTTTCTTTGAATGCCTCACTCATTCTGAGACTGGGCCACTTGGGGCCCTGAATAATATTCAGATCTTGACATGAGGGCACAGATAGATTTCCATTGTATTGAGTTTATAGCATGTCTTGGGAAATTTAACCTAGGAAGGTTAGAAGCACTTCCAAGAAATCCAGCAAAAACTTAGGTGCCTATTTGCACATCCTGAGAGGAGAGGTCATCCCTAAGAGAATGGAGATCCTTATTTTTCAGAGAGGGAGAAACCCCCCTCCAGAACACACACTTGATAAGAATGAAATGTGTAGTTTGAACACTAGTGGCATCTGAAAAGTACACTTAATTCATAAATCAAAGCTGCACAGTAGGTGATATTCATGGTAATTCTTGCTAGAGGAAATATTAAAATTTGTGCAAATAGTAAATGCTGTAACATAAAATGCTATAGTCACTGGTTGTAATTGATGACTTCCTCTTGAATGTATTGAATAAATTAATTTTGCCACTATACAGATGACATTAATATGCTTTTATAATTAATTTAGTTCTGAGAACTGTTGTGGGTGCCAAGATTTCATTGGAGGGAGAAAATGGCCCAAGGAAAAAGGTGAAATGTGAAGAATAATTTTGAAATCAAATAAAGAATAACACTCTAATAAGAAACAGCAAGCTCGATGGGGCCCTGTCATAAATGAGAACATACGAGGGAATTGTTGGGAGGCGGATATGAAGGTCAGCACCGTGCGAGTGTTCCTAGTGTTGCTGTATTTTCATTGGGATTTCTCATGTCCTGAGTCAGTGGTTTAAGAACGGCTTACATGGAAAACCTCCTCCTTTGGTGGGTATCACGGATTGATCTCGAGACTGGAGTCTTCTGCCCACAAATCTGGTCTCAGAAGCAGGATTCTGAGGGCCTCCAGGAAGGGACATCAGATGGTCAAAAATGCCGATCTCTTTACAACCAAAAAATAACATTTATGAGCTCTTTTTGCCAGGCATTGTGTTGAATTCTTTACATTCAGTGTGTCAACAGGATTGTTTCTTTCCTCTTTCAAAGAATAACCTTTAACTTATTACAAAATAATGCATGTCGTTTTTGGATATTCCTTAGAAAACATAGTTCAATAAATTCAGCCATGTTTTTACTCCCAGAGGGTTCCATTCCTGGTGCTCCGTCTGGGGGGCTTTGGAAGCTGGAGCTTCTAGCCTGGTGGACAATTTTTCCAAGAGTTTCCCTTTTCCTTAAAAGGACCCCCAAAATGTGGGGGAGGTGGTTTTCTTGGAGAGAATCTTTTATACTTCCCCCTTACCTAAGTGCTTGAATAAAGTATAAGGCCTTAGAAATGGCCTGATTTAAAAAGTCATATTTCATGAAAAATCCCCTAAAGCACGGTGAGTTCAGATGCAATTGTGGGAAAGAGGAATAATCTTTGTCTGACTCTGAGCAGCATGAGTTTTGGCCTCTGCGCGGATGCAGCAAACATTCAGGAGCTGATGTCCAACCACTGGAAAGATTAATTGGAAACAAGGATCCCCAAATGCAGTTTCTGCTGATTTATGTTCCATTGATGCTGTCAATCCTGACAGAGCACCAGCCGCGTGGCGGGCCCCAGGAGTGTGCTGGCGGGGATGCCGTGTGTGTGTGTGTGTGTGTGTGTGTGTGTGTGTTCATGTGGTGCGTGAATGTGCATGCATGCGGCAGGAGAGGAGGGCACGCAGAGTGACGGGACACTGTGTCCTGCCCCCCAGCCTGTGGTCCCGTCAGGGAGGGAATACCAGATCTGCACACAGCAGCCTCCTCCTCTGCTCTCCAAACCCCGCTATCCCTCCCCACCCTCCCCCTCCTCCCCTGCTTTCTGCTTCTGGGCTCCTGCCACCACCTGCCAGCTCCCTACCCACGATGGTTCTGCTTTGCTGGGCCCTCCGTCCAGAACACCTTCTCCGCCGGGTGGCATGTCGCAGCCTGCCTGTCAGGTGGTGGGTGGGAGCAACAGGCTCGAAATTGGCGCCGGCTCCGTGCTTTCTACCTCCTGTCACATCACAGCGACTTTGAAATGAGTGCACCTGCTGGGCAGCCGTGAGTGTGGGGTGTCGCGTGGCCCCGATGAAGGGGAAGTGTGTTGTACGCCAGCATCTAACATGATAGAGAAGGATGTTTCCTGAAACGGCTCGGTATAAATCAGAGCTACATGAGGTGGTGGAGGAAAAAGGAATCTGGGGAACTGATGAAAACCATCTGCTGAGTTGGGGTTCAGAGTACAGAAGCTGAGAGAGGACACGCTACCACGAGGTGAGACCCTACACCCCTAAGGGCAGTGTGTACAGCTGGTGACCTCGGTTAGACTCCTGGTTATGGCTTCATGCAGTAGAGGGGAGAAAGCCTCCAGTTTGCCACTTTGAGATGAATCAGGCCACTGGACAACTTCTACCTTGGAATCTGGTGAGGAGACACCTGCTTGGCTGTTCCTCTTCTGAGCTGTGTGGACAAATGTGCTGCTTGTGGGGGCCTTGGTCTTTTCAAGATCATGGTCTTCCTGGGCAGTCTGATACTTAGTCTAGTGTGTTCCCTGGCTGGTCTCCGAAGGAAAAACTGCTTTTCTGAAGCCAGGTATTTCCCCTCTCAGTCTAGGTCTCTCCCTTCTGTTTTGGAGCGAATCGGTTGTGGAGGGCAACCTCCAAGATGGTGACCTTCTGGTATCTGCGCTTCGTGTAGTCCCCTCCTTTGCTGGATTTACTGATTCTTTTTTTAGCAGGAAAGATGAGCTGTGACTGCTGAGATTAAATTCTAAAGAACGGTAGCTTCTGCCCTGGTGTTTGGGATCTCTCTTTCTCTCTCTCTCTCCCTAATCTTGAATCACGAGCTGCCCTGTTGTGAGGACACTCAGATGGAGAGACCCACTTGTAGGCTGAAGTGCATCTTCCCGAAAGTCATATGTTGAAGTCTTAATCCCCAGGACCTCAGAATGTGGCTGTATTTGGAATTTGAGTTTTTTAAAGGGGTAATTAAACTAAAATAAAGCTATGAGGGTGGCCCCTAATCCAATAGGACTGGTGTCCTTACAAGAAGAGATTATGACCCAGACATACACAAATGGATGACCGTGTGAGGATACTGGGCAAAGTGGCCATTTACAAGCCAAGTGGAAAGGCTCGAGGAGAGAAATCCTGCTGGCAACTTCCTCTTGGACTTCCGGTCTCCAGAACGGCAAGGAAATAAATGTCTGTTGTTTAAGTCCTCAGTCTGTGCTACTTGTTACGGCAGCCCGAGCTGACTAAGACAGGCCTATAACCCTGTCAGGGAGCCGGGAGGCACATTTCCTGAAGCTTGCTGAGAGTCACGTGAGTGGGCTTAGAACTGGATTTCTCAGCCCCAGCTGATCCTTAGATTAAGCTGTAGCCCTTTACTGCTGCCTCATGGGAGACCCTGACCTAGAGACTAAGCCACATCCGGATTCTTGAGCTACATGGTATCTCGTCTACATCGTACAATAATAACTGTTGGCTGTTTTAAGCTGTTCAGTTTGGGGATAATTTATTATACAACACTAGAGACTGATAGGCTTCCCCATCCTTCATGGCTTGAGTTTCTAGATATTTCTTTTTTCTTTTTCTTTTTTTAAAAGATTTTATTTTTAAATGATCTCTACATCCAGTATGGGATTCAAACTCCCAACCCCGAGATCAAGAGTCACATGCTCCACTGACCGAGCCAGCCAAGCGCCCCTAGGGTGACCATATATTTTGTTGATGATGCCAAGTCACCTTTGAGAGTGAAAGAAGATTCAAAAACAATTACAGTTTTGTGTATTTTAAAAATGCTGATTTTTTGGCTGACAGATTGGTTTTATTATATTGGTGCTATAAATGATATTGGTAGAAACAATTTTCAATAATAATGTTCTTTCTAAAACAAAAAATTAACATATATTTGTGTACAATAAAGTAAAATTTAAAAACACTGCTTTATTGATTATCTGAATATAAAAAATAACAAAAACAGAATAGTGTACTTGAATCAGTATCTTAAGCCATGTCTGTCCTTTTTTTTAAATTAAATTTTAAATTTTAATTCTAGTATAGTTAACATACAGTGCTACATTCGTTTCAGGGGTACAATATAGTGAATCAACAATTATGTGCAATACTCAGTGTTCATCATGATAAGTGTCCTCTTCATCTCCACCACCTATCCCACCCATCCCCCCACCCACCTCCTCTCTGGCAACCATCCCTTTGTCCTCTATATCTAAGAGTCTGTTTCTTGGTTAGTCTCTCTTTTTTCTCCTTGTTTATTTGTTTCTTAAAGTCCACATATGAGTGAAATTATATGGTATTTGTCTTTCTGCGATGGACTTATTTCACTTAGCATTATACTCTCTAGCTCCATCCATGTCATTGGGAATGGAAAGACTTCATTCTTTTTATGTTTTAGTAATATTCCATTATATATATTTTAAATATTTATTTATTTATTTATTTATTTATTTATTTATTTATTTATATATTAAGATTTTATTTATTGACAGAGAAAGAGACAGTGAGAGCAGGAACACAAGCAGGAGGAGTAGGAGAGGGAGAAGCAGTCTTCCCGCCAAGCATGGGCCTAATGTGGGGCTCGATCCCAGGACCCTGGAATCATGACGGGAGCCAAAGACAGATACTTAATAACTGAGCCACCCTGGTACCCCAATTTTATTTATTTATTTGACATAGAGAGAGAGAGAACACAAGTAGACAGAGTGACAGGCAGAGGGAGAGGGAGAAGCAGGCTCTCTGCTGAGCAGTGGGCTTGATGCGGGACTCCATCCCAGTACCCTTGGGATTGTGACCTGAGCCAAAGGTAGCTGCTTAACCGACTGAGCCACCCAGGTGCCCCTCCATTTTATATACAAACGGCACCTCTTCTTTATCCATTCATCAGCTGATGGACATTTGCGCTGCTTCTGTAATTTGGCTATTGTAAGACATGTGTGTCTTTAATATGTCAATGGGATTTTTCCCCTTATATGGTCTCCGGATTTTTATGTTTTTTTTTTTTCACAAAATTTCCTATAATCTTCAAAGTAACCTTTTGTGGTTAATTTAAAATTATTGACACCTTCAATCTCCTCTTCATTGTACCCTATAATATTTTTAACTGGGAAAATATCCTGTCTACAGGTGTTTAGATACCTAGACAGCTCAGGAAAATGAGGGATATTCTCAATGCTGATTTTTTTGGCATTAAAAAGTGAAACTCTTTCAGCCCCTAAATTTTACCAAGAACTTTCTTTTGGCTTCCTTTCAGGGTACCTTTTTCAACAAATATTTTCATAAAACTAAATTCATCAAATAAAACTGTTTTTATGATTCTTTTGAATGCTTCACTAAATTGAGATGCTGCAAAATTATAGGCCTTTCCAGCTTCCTGCTCTTCTGGGACACGGTGTAATTTTTCCTAATTAAAAATAAGGGCTCTAGGCGCCTGGGTGGCTCAGTTGTTAAGCGGCTGCCTTCGGCTCAGGTCATGATCCTGGAATCCCAGAATTGAGCCCTGCATCAGGCTTCCTGCTCTTTGGGAAGCCTGTTTCTCCCTCTCTCACTCCCCCTGCTTGTGTTCCCTCTCTAGGCTGTGTTTCTCTCTGCCAAATAAATGAATAAAATCTTAAAAAAATACATGGGCTCCATCAAAAGAATCTTTTTATAAGTCAAGATATTCTGAAGTACCCTTACAGAATTTCAATATTGAGGTCTCATTAATTAATGTGTTCCATTTCTCTCTTATTTATGAGGGATAACTTTCAATGTGTTTTCACTTGTAAATTTTGTTTTCAATTAATGTAGTTCTTTCAAAGCCTTCATAACCGAAAATTTATGTGTTGAATAATTTAATCAAGGTGCTCCAATTTTTGAACAACGTGCATCTGAAACCAGGAGGACTCATTTGTGAGAAGATCGATATCATTGTGGAGTGCTTAGGTTGACTTCAGAAGGTCCAAGTAGTCTAATATCTGCTAGATGGCAGGAAGCACATAGTAAGTCATGCTGAAGCATGTTTGCTTTTCATTTTTATCAGCCTTGTCATAAAATATTGACAACTATAGCTTCTACTTAAATTGGTAGAATGTCACACCTTATTTGGATCCCATTACAAATTATATATGCATCATTACCAATTCCAGGTAAATTTCTGCTTCATAGGTTTCTTAATTTAGTATGGATGTTATTTTTGCCATGACATGGTGCTCTGCCAAAAAATATATTTGATTATCATTGTAAAGATAAGCACTATTTAGCTTCAATGTCAACATCACAATAGTGTCCCTAATAGTCTCAGATGATGCACAACTAATAAAGAAAACTTCCAAGAGCTTTATTCTGAGTCTATGACTTAGAGGAAAAAAATGAAAATATTGTTGTACTTAACTGAAGCTCTATTAGAAGAATCTGATGACATCAAAATAAAATCCACATCAAATTCCTATTTGTATAGTTGTTCTGATGGAGCCAACATAAAAATAGCCATAGCTTCACTTTTCATACATGAACATGAATGAGGCTCACTTAATGAGGATGTAAAAAATGGTAAAAGACTGCTTCTTTTGAGGAAATGCTGAGAAAACACTGGATAAAAAATTATATATTTAAGAAAAGCTATTGTAGGGCTATGGGTGCAGAGAAGTTTATATACCAGGGAGAGAGATCAATCTTTTCTGAAAGAACCCTGACTGACGGCTGATTTTATACCTGGAAGATGTTAGCTGGACAGCATATGGGTGGGCAGAGGAGTCAGTTTGTCATAGATAAAGATATTTTACAGGAAAAAAAAACAAACCAAACTTTAAATTACTGTGTGTGCTGGGATGAAGGGTTGGAATTTTTTAGAGTCCCAAATGAAAAACCAATTTTTGTCTGCTACTAAGTGGAGTAAGCTCTGGCAAAGGGTGTGGCCAGAAAGCAGGGAAATCTCATGATAGCATACTGGTCCCAAAGCTGTGCTGGAAGGGGATGCCTGATTTCAGCCACAAACAGCTAGAAGCCAGAGGTAAATTGAAATGAATTCAACTTGCAGTTGGACTCCAACCAATCTCAATTCTTACCTGGGTAAAAGTGATCAACTTTTTAGCCTCGCTGCTCTATAGAGGAAAGGATGTAATTTATCCACCTTCATCTCTACTTTTCTTTAATACATGATGTCCAGATTTCAATTTTAAAAAGATAGGACCTGTAAAGAAGCAGGAAGATGGCCCTCCTAACCAAGAGGAAAAAGAATAAATAGAAGTAGTCCCACAAATGATCCAGATGTTGAAATGAACAGACAAGACCTTTAAAATACCTAATATAAATTTGTTTTAAAAATTAGGGGGAAAAAAGCAGGCAATACGTTTGGACAGTTGGAGAATTTTGGTAGAGAAGTGGAAACTCTAAAGTAAAACCAAATGGGGATTATAGAACTGAAAAAATAAAAACTAAACCCAATGTGAAATGAAGAATTAATTGGTTGGGCTTAATAGACTAAACAGAGCAGAATAAAAGATTAATGTTCTCAAGGACTGTCAGTAGAAATTATTCTAACTAAATTCTATTCTAACTAGAAATTATTCTAATTATTCTATTCTAGCACAGAGAATAAAAAGAAAAAACAAAAGAGAACAGAATTTTAGAAGCTATGTTATTTGATGCACATATTTCAAATATATTTTACTTATTTTCTCTCATGTAGTCCACTGACCCCACAGACTGGGAGGCCTGCCTCATAGTTTTGGTCACAGCACACCTGGCTGGTATGCTAAGAGGCCTGAAAGAGCAGAAGACTAAGAGACTTCTTCCACCACCTGAGATTGGAAGGCTATTCCTAGTTGCTCAAGTTCCTATGGGCTTTGTTTTACAAGCAAGGGTACTATTGTTGAAAGGGAGGCATTAGTGACTGGAAGACGTGGTCACCCTCTTGATGGCCCTTGACCTATAGTCTCCAGAAACTCATCTTCCCCTTCCCTTCCCTCCCCTTCCCTCCCTTCCCTTCCCTCCCCTCCCCTTCCCTTTTTTT
>PITA01019257.1:0-38045 GCA_004023965.1 Spilogale gracilis | reverse complement strand
TAATCTAGGGAGGGAAACGAAACAACAGAGATTTTGAACACAGAAACAAACTGAGGGACTTGGAGGGAGGGGGGTGGAGGGATGGGAGAGCCTGGTGGTGGGTACTGGGGACACCTAAAGTGGGGAGCACTGGGTGTGGGGAATGGGGAATGAATCTTGAAACACTGGAAAAAAAAATTTAGTAACAATAAAAAAAAAACGAAAAAAAATATATGTAAAATGTGGGGAGGAGAGGACAAAAGAATGAATTAAAACTTGAATGATCATCAACTTACTATGGACAGCTATTTGCAGAAGTTACACAGAAACATAATGGCAATCATATATCAAAAGTCACTAATAAACAGGCAAAGAATAAAAAGAAAAAAAATCCAAATATATTGCTAAAGAAAATCAGCAAAACACGAAAAGAAGAAAAAGTACCAGAGAAAATCTCAGGAAATGACCACGAAAGTAATAAAATGGCAACAAATATTATCTATCAATAATTACCTTGAATGACAATGTACTAAGTGCTCCAAGGAAAAGATACAAGGTGTCAGAAAGGATAAAAAACAAGACCCATCTATATTCTGCCTACAAGAGGACTCATTTAAGACCTAAAGACACCTGAAGATTGAACATGAGGGAATGGAGAAATATTTATCATACAGATGGATATAAAAAGAAAGCCAGAATAATAATACTTATATCAGATAAACTCGACTTTAAAACAAAGACTGTAACAAGAGACAAAGAAGCATACTATATAATCATAAAGGGGACAATCTCCAAATAAGACATATAATTGTAAATATTTATGTACCCAAATGTAAGCACACAAATATATAAACAATAATAAATATAAAAGAACTAATTGAAATTAATACATTAATAGTAGGGGACTTTAATACCCCAAGTATATCAATGGGCATATAATCTAAACAGAAAATAAACAAGGAAATAAGAGCTTTGAATGACACAGACAGACAAAAGATATATTCAGAACATTCTATCCTAAAACAGAATATACATTCTTTTCAAGCGCACAAGGAACATTCTCCAGAGTAAGTTACATATTATGTCACAAAAGAGGCCTCAACAAATACAAAAAGAAAAAAATCATACCATGTATATTTTCCACAACACTATGAAACTAGAAGTCAATCACAAGAAAAAAAAATCTATACAGGGCACAAATACATGGAGGTTAAACAACATACTACTAAACAATGAATGGGTCAACCATGAAATAAAATAAGAAATAAAAAAATACATGAGAATGAAAACATGATGCTTCAAAACCTCGGGGGTACACCAAAGTGGTGCCAAGTGGGAAGTATACAGCAATACTAGTTTACATCAAGAAACAAGAACAATCTCAAACAAACGACCTGACTTTAAACCTAAAGCAGTTAGAGAAAGAAAAAAACAAACCAAGCCTAATGCCAGTAGAGGAAATAATGATTAGAGCAGAAATAAATGATAAAGAAGCCAAAAAATAACAGATCAATGAAAGCAGGAGCTGGGTCTATGAAAAAATTAATAAAATTGATAAACCTCTAGCCATACTTAACAAAAAGATAAAAGAAGGGACTTAAATAAATAAAATCACAAATGGGAGAGGGGAAATAACAACCAATACCACAGAAATACAATCTTTTTTCATTAATCAATAAATTTTATTTATTCTTCAAATTTTTATTTATATTCCACTTAACATACAGTATAATATTAGTTTAATGTCCAGGATTTAGTGACTTATCACTTACATAGAACACCCAGGGTTCATCACAAGTGCATTCCTTAATACCCATCACTAATTTAAACATCCTCCCGCTCACCTCTTCTCCAGTAACCCTGTTTGTTCTCTGTAGTGAAGAGTGTGTTTCTTGGCTTACCCCCTTTTGTTTTCCCCCATGTTTATCTGTTTTGTTTCTTAAAATTCACAAATGAGTGAAATAAAATGGTATTTGTCTTTGACTTATTTGCTTAGCATAATAACCTCTAGTTCTATCTACCTCACTGGAAATGGCAAGATTTCATTTTTTTTTTTGATGGGTGAGTAGTATTGCATTACACACACACACACACACACACACACACACACACACACACACACACACACACATTATATATATTATATAATACACACAACCACCCACCTCTCCACCTCTTTATCCATTCATCAGTCAATGGACATCTGGGTTCTTTCCATATTTTGACTATTGTGGACATTGCTGCTATAAACATTGCCCCTTTGAATCATTGTTTTTATCCTTTGGATAAAATTGCTGGGTCATAGGGTAGGTTTTCTCATGAGCATTTTTTCATATGTCTGTTAGCCGTCTGGATGTTTTCTTTGGAGAAATGCTTGTTCATGTCCTCTGCCCATTTCTTAACTGGATTATTTGCTTTTTGGATAAGTTCTTTATAGATATTGGATGTAGCCCTTTATGTGATATTTCATTGTGAATATCATCTCCCATTCCATAGGTTGCCTTTTAGTTGACTGTTTCCTTTGCCGTGCAGGTTTTTACCTTGATGAGATCCCAATAGTTCATTTTTGCTTTTGTTTCCCTTGTCTTCAGAGATGTGTCTTGTAAGAAGTTGCTGCAACTGAAGTCAAAGAGGTTGCTGCCTGTGTTCTCCTCTAGGATTTTGATTTCTATTTTGTTATTTTTGTGTATGGTATAAGAAAGTGGTCCAGTTTCATTCTACTGCATGTGGCTGTCCAATTTCCCCAACACCATTTGTTGAAGAGACTGCCTTTGTTCCATTGGGTATTCTTTCCCGTTTGTCAAATGTTAGTTGACCACAGAGTTGAGGGTCAATTTTTTTTTTAAGATTTTATTTATTTGGCAGTGAGAAACACAGCTCGAGAGGGAACACAAGCAGGGGGAGTGAGAAAGGGAGAAGCAGGCTTCCCGCCAAGCAGGGAGCCCAATGTGGGGCTCGATCCTGGGTCTCCAGGATCATGACCTGAGCTGAAGGCAGTCGCTTAACCAACTGAGCCACCCAGGCGCCCTGAGGGTCTATTTCTGAATTCTCTATTCTGTTTCATTGATCTATGTGTCTGTTTTTCTGTCAGTACCATATGGTCTTGATGACTGGAGCTTTATAATACAGCTTGAAGACCAGAACTGTGATGTCTCCAGCTTTGGTTTTGTTTTTCAACATTCCTTTCTCTATCCTTCCATTCTTAATGACAGCCTTGCTGAATAAAGTATTCTTGGGTGCATATTTCCCCATTTAGCACAAGACAATATCATACCAGTCCTTTCTGGCCTGCCAGATCTCTGTGGACAGGTCTGCTGCCAGCCTTATGTGTCTACCTTTGTAGGTTAAGGACCCCTTGTCTAAGCTGCTTTCAGAATTTTCTCTTTATTTTTGTAATTTTCAAACTTCACTATAGTATGTCGAAGTGTTGATGTATTTTTGTTGATTTTTAGGGGAATTCTCTTTGCCTCTTAGAGCTGAATGCCTGTTTCTTTCCCCAGATTAGGGAAGTTCTCAGCTATAATTTGGTTAAACAAACCTTCAGCCTCTTTCTCCTACTCTTTTTCTTCTGAGACTCCTCTAATATGGACATTACTTCACACTTCATAGAATTGCTGAGTTCCCTAAGTCTACCTTCATGATCTAATAGTTTTCTTTCCCTCTTCTTTTCAGCTTATTTTCCATAATTTTTATCTTCTAGATCACTGATACACTCTTCTGCTTTGTTCATTATTGTTTTTATGGTCTCCACCTGGAACTACTTCTCAGTTACAGCATTTTTAATTTTGGCCTGACTAGATATTAATTCTTTTATCTCTATAGGAAGGGATTCTCTAGTGTCTTTTATGCTGTTTTCAAGCTCAGGTAGTATCTTCATAATCATTTTAAATTCTAGTTCAGACATATTATTCATATCTGTAGTGATTAAATCCCTGGCTATACTACTTCCTGTTCTTACTTTTAGGGCAAATTTCTCCATCTTGCCATTCTGTCTAGAAAAAAATATTAAAAAAAACCCAACAAAACAACAATAACAACAACAAAAAATATATGAAATACGGCGTGTGTTTTGGTCTCCTTATTACAATAAACTAGATCCCAAAAGAAGAAAGAAAGAAAAATACACACACATTACCCACACACATATATAAATAAAATAAGATACAATGAAGGGGAATAAAAAATAAATATATAAAATATAAACATTCTTTTAAAAAGAGAAAAATTGACAAAAATAAAATACTAAAAAATACTAAAAAAACACTAAAAAAACTAAAGAATAAAAATACAAAGAATACTATATACTGTTTTCCTCAAGAGCTGAAGCTTTGCAGCCCTCTAGGATCAGTAACTGTGGGAGAGTTGTTTTTACTGGTCTTCTGGGGGAGAAGTCTGTTGCACTGATTCTCAGGTGTACTTGCCTTAGTAGAAATGGGTTTCCAATTTGCAGGGAGGCAGGGCTTGGTTTAAGGGGCTCTGGACTCCACTAGGTGCTGCTGTTTTGCACCCTGAAGGCTTTCATCACTGATGGGTGGGGTGAACATGGTGAATATGGGACTGAAAATTCACGCATCCCCCAACCCCATTCTTCAGTGAGCCTCACAGAAAAGCTCCCCAATTTCCATCAGAACTCTCTGTTAACCTGGCCTATGACTGAGGGTTTTTATCTCAGTCATGTGAGTTTCAAAACTCTAGATTTTAAGGACTTCCCCAGTATGGACCTGCATTCTTCATCCTCTTCATCCTGGGGAGGGTCTTGCCATCCTTCTGCCTTTTGTTGGACTCATCTCAGGAGAGCAGTCACACAAATGCACAGCAGTTCACAGTTTATGGCAACACAGAGCCGAAAGCTGGCACCTAGACTCACTGTTCAGCTGGCTTCCATGCTCCTATGTCTGGGAACTCTGCTGCATTCAGGCACCACCTGTTCTTCTTTTGACACCATGGATCCTCAGATCACCTTTTCACATCTGGGATTCCACCCCGCTTTACCACCTGAGCACCTTTAAGCCAGCATGTCCCTCACTGTAGCCTATTTCTAAAAGTTCCAATTCTATTCTCTGCTGCTTGTAAAACTATGAGGTAGCCTCGTTAGGTAGGCTCCCTCCCCTTCACCGTTTTCTCAGCTATATCACTCTGAATTCAAATCTCTGCAACTTCTTTCTTCCAAAGGATGGCCCCTTTTCTACTTGTAGACTTGCATAATTTGTTTTCTCAGATCGCTGATGGGTTTCTCAGGTGTCCAGAATTATGTAACTATCTAGTTGTGTTCCAGAGATGGGACAAACTTAGGATCTCCCTCCTACTCCTCCATCTTAACTCCTCTCACCACATCTTCTTTATCTATTCATCTGTCAGTAGATATTGGGCTGTTTCCATAATTTGGCTACTGTTGATAGTGCTGCAATAAACATGAGGGTGCATTCACCCCTTGGAGTTAATGTTTTGTATTCCTTGCATATGTGGAATTTAAAAAACAACAAATGAATAATGAGCAAAGGTAAAAAAAGAGAGGAGGAGGCAAATCAAGAAACAGACTCGTATAGAAAGCAAACTGATGGTTACTAGAGGGGATGTGGTTAGAGGGATAGATTAAATAGGTGATGGAGTTTAAGGAGGACATTTGTTGTGATGAGCATTGGGTATGTGTTGAATTAGTATATTATACACCTGAAACTAATATTACACTGTATGTTAACTCACTGGAATTTAAATAAATACTTAAAAAATCAAATAAGCTTTTTATGAACTTGAATTTATGAGGAAATCCTCTTGTTCACTGAGAGATGTTTTCAGCGGCAAAATTTTTAAATATGGTCAGCAACAGATAGCTGTAATTGGACACCTGGCTTACTGGCAAAATAGTACTAAGTTTGTTAAATATATAAAATTAAAAATGATTTCTGGTCACCCAAATCATCTATATAGAACTTTGACTCTTTACCTCTGTGTATATTCTTTGGGTAGGATAAACGATAATTCAGTTCCAGTAAAGTTTTCCACAGTGGCATCTGGAATATGAGATTGAATTATTTCTGAGATCTTTTCCACATCACAATGTGATTCCTTCTCCATGACTATGCGATATCCAGCACCTGAGAAAAATCATTTAAAAGACCACGTGAAGCATTTTCATACTTTTAAATCTCCTTGTAATTCCCCCCCCCCTTTTCCTTGTAATTCCAAACCTGGCTTTTCATACTCCAAGTTACGTAGGTCCACAGAGAAGACATGGAATGCCATAAGATACTTTGTTATGACTCAAGGAAGGCTCAGACATAAAACTTTCAAATGCTTTTTCAAGAACCAAGATTTTGAATAAACATCAACTTCCTATATAATTTTCTTAGTGAACAATAATAATTAGTATATATAATCAGAAAGAGTAGATGTAGGAAGAAAGCCTATAATCTGGCTACTTACTACTCTTGAAACTGTAATTCTGATAGATATTCATTTATCACACTGGTTGTCCAGTGTGTATCAGGCATTAACTAGCCTCAAGGGGTAGAGCAGTGAACAAAGCATATACAAATGTCTGCCTTCTTAAGGGCTACTTTCTAGTCAAAGGAGGCAGATAATAATAAAGAGGAATAAGTTAAAATATATATTGTGTTAGAAAAAATAAAGCAGAAAAGGGATATATTAAGTGTTGAAAGAAGGGTGTTAAATTTTAGAGATCCATGGAAAACCTGAGAATATGATTTTTGACTTACAACTTTAAAGACATCAGAGAACTATTACACTTGGTGTTTTTGCTATACAGAGAAATTGTTTTCTGGAATTAGAGAAAAATCATCCTTATTTTTAAAATATATGTTTTTATTTCATTTATTTTTTATTTTATTTATTTATTTTTAATATATATTTTTAAATGGTCATTATATTTGCATTTGTTTCTAAGATTAAAAAAGTGAATATTAGTTTAAAAAAATTTTTTTCCATAACCCAGCCACCCTATCCCTCTGCTCCCCCCCAATACGTTTTTAAGTATATATATCACTGAGATAATCTGGTTTATTTACTTGGCTTATAGTATGGAAAACATTATTACATTTTACAAAGAGGCAACTACATCCAGAGAATAGAGTGACTTATCCACTATTTACTAGCTATTGGAAACAAAAACTACTTTTGTTTTACTTACAAATTGATAAGTGAATTGTTTTTCATTTCTCAGGAATCATAACACAATTGTCTCATGTTCTTAAAATTGAATAGAAAATGCCTCCTTTTGCAGAGAAATGAGGTAGTTAGTGAGAGTTGAATGCTAACACCAACATGGAATGTCTCAGACTGTCAAAGAAGTAAACAAAAATTCTAGGCTTTTGATTGGGATGTAAGAAGCCAATTTAAGTATATTTAAAGTTTAGGGGTGCCTGGTGGCTCAGTTGGTGGGCGTCTGCCTTTGGCTCTGGTTATGATCCCGGACTCCTGGGATTGAGCACTGCATCAGGCTCCCTGCTCAGCGGGAAGCCTGCTTCTCTCTCTCTTACTCCCCCTACTTGTGTTCCTTCTCTAGCTGTGTTTCTCTCTGTCAAATAAATAAGTAAATAAAATCTTTAAAAAAAATTAAAACTGATTTATTAAAAGCATAGCTGTTTAGGGATGCCTGGCATATAAATATGACTTTAGATAATTTTAAAAATTTATCTAGGGCCCAGTTTTACATTCTATAAAATGAGGTTGTTGTTTTGAATGTTCAACATGACACGTAAAGTGGAGACCACAATAACTAACATAGAGTAAATAATTAATGTGAGTTGAATGAATTCAAATATAGAAATGAATGATGAACCAATTTATCCTTATCTATATTTGCTTATATCCTCAAATTTTGAATTCCTATTTTGTATTCCTATTATTTTAGCCATCAATAATTCACTGTTTGATGTATCAGTTTTATCTCCTAAAAAGCCCTATACTTTCTAAATTTTATTTTATTCTACTTGTATGGTGTACTGTACTACATCCTTACTGTCAATTATTGTATGTTATATTATCTCATCACACCGGGGATTTAATACTTGTTTGGCAAATGAGAAATTAGGATCAGAGATGACTGATTTCTCTATTTCCTCTCCTTATCAACCAATTAATTATTCAATAACAAAAATCTATTTGGACACAACTATACTCTAGGGAAAAAGAAAATTCTCAGTAGCTGCAAAATGGGAGAAATAAGCATGGCCTCTGTAGTTTGACAAAGGTATTTTGTGAGTCTGAATTGCAAAGGGCCTTAAAATCAGTTAGAATTGCTGAGATTTAATTAGTAAGATGGAGGAAGCCATGGAAATTTTGGCTATGTAGACAATATATAATTAAAATCATGTTAGCAGAATATTACTAAGGCATCAATATCCCAAGAATGACCAAAGGGAGAGAGAACCATATGTCTGCTTCAGGAAGACAGAAGAGCCACAGCACTGCAATGTCCCCTTGACCATGATGGCAATGCGGTCACCCAGGAAATCAGCTTCATCCATGTAGTTAGTGGCCAGTAAGATGGTACGATCTTGTTTATACTGTTGAAGGAGATTCCAGGTAGCTCTCCTTGAGACTGGGTCCAGGCCACATGATGGTTCATCAAGTATCACCACCTAAAAACCAGAAAAATTCCTTGACCATTGATAATTGATGCTAGGCTACTTGTGAAGTAATTGCTATTTGAGAGGAACACATTTAAGCTAAGATACAGAATCTAGACTGTAGTAATGATAAAAAAAACCCTGGAAAAAAGATAATCCCAAATCATATTATGACAGTTGAACCAAATAATGGAAATTCCCTCTAATTATCATTGGAAGCATTCATACTAACTCTCAGGGGTTTGTCAGCTGAGTTTTCTAGACCAGTTGACAGGAACCCATGGTTCATGCCTCCTCACCCCCGCTTTTCATTCCCTTTTCCTTAATACCTGGGAGCCCCCTATAAGTGCTATAATGATGGCGAGTTTGCGCTTCATTCCTCCACTCAGTGCCCTTGAAAATGTATCACGCTTTTCTAGCAGGTTAAAAGTAGACAGCATCTGGTCAATTTCCATAGAATACATGTTTTGATATATTCTTTTTACCTAAAAAGAGGAGGCAGAATTTACATGCTGTATCCAAATTTATCTAGGAACGTTTTCAAATAATAACTGTCTTTGTATATCTATATAGATAAGTGAAGTTTCTTGCTACTGCACCCTTAAAACATTTTATACCACCTCTTTTCTCACAGCTATGTAGTGTCTTTTTTCCATTGACTCCATTTAAGTCTAAAGAATTCCTTAAAAAAATTATTTTCAGATTTATAGACACCTGAAGCTCAGAAAAGGAGAAAAGAAACATCTTTACTTTCTAGGTATAATGGAGTAAACCATCTCCCTCCCCCCACTGAACTCAATTATTAAACCTGGAGGACTATAAAAAGTAAACATCAACAATTGGATCAGAGAGAACACCATATTTTGAAGTATCACTGAGCCAGCACTGGGTTTACCATTTTTCACCTTGTGTATCCTCCTAGCCTGAACACAAAGTATCCAAACCCTGACAGTGTAGATAAAATGAGATTAAGGAGAAACTCTCTAGTCTGGTTTGAGGAGTGCAAAAGAAAACACTCCTAAAGCTTGAGAGAATGTGGGAGGACCCTTTTTTCTTTTCTCTTTTTTTTCTGTCCTTTGGTGTCCCAACCCATTAGGAGTCTTGTGGCAGGGGTGGTGGCAAAAGTAGAAGGGAATGGGAACCCTGAAAAAGCCAAAATGCTGAGGGAGGGGAAACTTCACAGTTAAGTAGAACCTCCAACAGGACAGGGTCAGACCCAGTTGCTTTTTACCACCTTCTCTGTTTTCCAGCCACTTGGATGTGACACAATCATGAAAGCGTAAAATTTCTGGCTGGAGGACTGAGAAAGGAATCTTCAGGAACCAGGAAATACTGGGGAGATAACAGGAGAGAGGACCAGAAAAGTATTACCATAAAGTTGTTCATGAACACATGTGTTTACCCCGTCGTTTACATACCTGGATCTAATCCTAATTAGCATACCAAGCTTTAAAACTTGATATTAACTAGTAACCCCCTACCCAGATGTGAACTGACTAATGAATAACACATACACGGGTGAGACTGGATTAGCACTGCAAAGACTTCAAAGCTGACACTAAAACCACAGCCTACAGATAACATATAAACAAGATGCAGTCTCATGAGTTACTTTGAAAATATCCAGGATAAAAACAAAAATTACTTGGCACACAAAGAATCACAAAAATCTCAATTCACTTAGGAAAAGACAATCAACAGATATCAATAATATTAATATGGCACAGATGCTAGACTTAAAGTAGAAAGTATCATCAAAATAAAGAGAAAGAAATTAATGGAAATCTTAAAACTAAAAAATTCAGCAACCCAAATAAAAAGCTCATTAGATATACTCAACAGTAGTAGAATAGATAAAGGGTCAATGAACTTTAAGGTAGAGCAATAAAAAGTATCCAATCTGAACAAGAGAGAGAAAAACGATTAAAAAATGAATAGCTATGTGTAAGTGTTTAATCACTAAACTGTACACCTGAAACTAATGTGGCCTTGTAGGTTAACTAACTGGAATTTAAATAAAGAACTTAAAAAAAAACAATGCCCAAGGGACTTTTGGGACAATAACAAAATGCCTAACATTCATGTAACTGAAGTTCCAGAAGGAGAAGAAAGAATATACGGCTGAAATAATATTTGAAGAAATAATGACTGGGGCGCCTGGGTGGCTCAGTTGGTTGAGCAACTGCCTTCGGCTCAGGTCATGATCCTGGAGACCCGGGATCGAGCCCCATGTCGGGCTTCCTGCTCTGCAGGAAACCTGCTTCTCCCTCTCTCAGTCCCTCTGCTTGTGTTCCCTCTCTGGCTGTGTTTCTCTCTGTCAAATAAATAAATAAAATCTTAAAAAAAAAAAAAGAAATAATGACTGAAAACTTCCTAGGTTTGGAATAAGACACAGACCTAGAGATTGAAAAGCTGACTAAACTCCATCCAGATAAACACAAAGAAAGTCACACCAAACAAATCCTAACCAAATTGCTGAAAGTAAAGACAAAAAAAAAATTTTTGCAAGCACCCAGAGAAAAATGACAAATTACCTATAGGAGAATAATTCAGATGATTTTTATGTGTCATCAGAAACAATGGTATCCAGAAAGCAGTGGAGCAACAATTTTAACTGCTGAAGGAAAAGAATTGTTAACTCAGATTCCTATGTCAAGCAAAATATTCTTGAAAAATGGTAGTAAATTAAAGGTATTTTTAAGTGAAGGAAAACTAAGAGAAACTGTAGCCAAGACTACTGGTCTAAAGGAACTGATAAAGAATACTTTTCAAACAGAAGAGCAATAACATAGAAAACCTCAAACATTATGAATGATAAAGAAAGAGTTAAGTATAATAACTATTATTTTATGGTTCTTTAAACATACTAGATAGTTTTAAATGAAAAATACAGCACTGTCTGATGTTTTCAGTATTTACACATGTAATATATGACAACTACAACATAAACAGAGGAGAATAAAGAACCTATAAGGAAGTGGTAAGGCTTCTACATTCCAAATAAAGTCAGAAAATATTGACTTTAAATAACTGAAAAGGTAAGACTGTATTTTGCAATGTCTAGAGCAATCACTGGAAGTGTATATGAGATATAATAAAAAAACACAACTGACAAACTGAAATGGAATACTAAAAAAATAACAACCCAAAATAAAACTGGAAGGGCAAAAAGAAGAGAGAATACTAAAAGGATAGATTTAAATACCAATTTACTAGTAGTTATATTAAAACTAACTTATCTAAACACATCAATTAAAATACATTTTCAGATTGTATAGAAAACATGACTTTTTTATACAGTGTCTATAATGAGCTCACTTAGTTTAATTATATAGGTTGGTTTAAAGTAAGTGTTTAAAGAAGATATATCATGAGAACACAAAACACCGGGTATTATATTCAACTAATGAATCATTGAACACTACATCAAAAACTAGTTATGTACTATATGCTGGCTAATTGAACTTAATTTAAAAAAACACAAATCAGAAGAAAGCTGGAATGGTTATACTAATATCAGATAAAGTTGACTTCAGAACAACAACAAAAAAATAGCAGACCTAAGAGGGACATCGCATATTGATAAGAGAATAATAAGACATAATAATCCTAAATGTGCATACATATAACAATAGAACTTAAAATACAGGAAACAAAAATGAATAGAATGGAAATGAATAATAGAAAAATACATGACTATAATAGAATATTTCAGAAATACTCCTAAGTAACAGAACTACGAGACAGAAATCAGCAAATATACCGAAGAATGAAACAAGATCAAGATGACTCTAACTGATGTTTACAGAAAATCCCAACCAAACAGCAGAAAACATATTCTTCTCAAGTACATTTGGAATAGTAACCAAGATAGACCATATCCTCAGTCATAAAACCCTACCACTTTTAAAACACTTATAATTACACAAAATATGATCTCTGACCAAAATAGAATTAAACTAAGCATAACAGAAAAAAAGTAGGACAACTTTACATCACTTGTACATTAGAGATCATACTTGTCAGCATGGTACTAGCACAAAAACAGACACACTGACCAAAGGAACAGAGTAGAGAGTCCAGATATGGGCCCTCAACTCTACAGTCAAATAATCTTCGACAAAGCAGGAAAAAATATCCAGTGGAAAAAAGACAGTCTCTGCAATAAACAGTGCTGGGAAAATTGGACAGCTATGTATAGAAGAATGAAACTCGACCATTCTCTTACACTATACACAAAGATAAACTTGGAATGGATGAAAGACCTCAACATGAGGCAGGAATCAATCAAAATCCTAGAGGAGAACCTAGGCAGTAACCTATTTGACATCAGCCACAGCAACTTCTTTCAAGACACGTCTCCAAAGGCAAAGGAAACAAAAGTGAAAATGAACTTTTGGGACTTCATCAAAATAAAAACAGAAAGATGGATAAAGAAGATATGGTCCATATATACAATGGAATACTACGCCTCCATCAGAAGGGATGAATACCCAACTTTTGTATCAACATGGATGGGACTAGAGGAGATTAGGCTGAGTGAAATAAGCTAAGCAGAGCAAGTCAATTATCATATGGTTTCATTTACTTGTAGAGCATAAGGAGTAACATGGAGGACATTAGGAGAAGGAAAGGAAATGTGAATTGGGGTAAATCAGAGGGGGAGATGAAGCATGAGAGACTGTGGGCTCTGAGAAATAAACTGAGGGTTTTGGAAGGGACGGGGTGGGGAGATGGGTGAGCCTGGTGGTGGGTATTAAGGAGGGCATGTATTGCGTGGAGCACTGGTTGTGGTGAATAAATGATTGAATCTTGGAACAGAACAAATAAAATAAAATAAATTATTAAAAAAATGAACCTTGGAACAGTGAAAAAATAAAATGAATTATTAAAAAATAAAGATCATACTTGTAAATGATGAGTCATAGAATAAGTCTCAAGGAACACAGAAAATATTTTGACCTGCATAAAAGTGAAAGTATAAAAAACTATCAAATTTTGTAGGGAGCAACAAAGGAGTCGTTAGAGGAAAATCACAGCAATAAATGCTTACATTAGAAAAAAATGCAGATAATTTTAGAAGCCACATGAGCAGGGCATTAAATAACACTAAATCACATAAAGCTGTCACACACACAGAGAAAAATAATGCTCAGCAATAAAAAGGAGTGGAATCTTGCCATATGCAAAATCATGCATGGATTGAGAGGGTATAATGCCAAGTGAAATAAGTCAGTCAGAGAAAGACAACTATCAAACTATTTCACTCATATATGGAATTTAAGAAATGAAACAAATGACCAAACAAAAAAGAGACAAACCAAAAACCAGACTCTTAAATAACAATAGAGAACAAACAGATGGTTACTAGAGTAGGGGTGGTTGAAGCAGGTGAAGGAGATTAAGAGTCTACTTAGTGTGATAAGCACTATCCTAACATACAGAACTGATGAATCACTATGTCGTGCACCTGAAACTAATATATCACTGTATGTTAACTACATGAGAATTAAAATAAAATTTAAAAAAACAAGGAAAGGAACTTCCCTACAGTGATGCAGGGTATCTGTCAAAAAAAAAATGGTGAAAAACAGAATGTTATCCCCTGAGATCAGAACCAAGTCAAGGATGCCCACAACATTATGCTGTTTCTAGCCAGTGTGGCATGCAAAAAAAATAAATAAAAGTAAAAGGTAAACATATTGGCACAAAGAAAGTATCCCTATTCTCCAATGGTATGACTGTCTATGAACAAAACCAAGGGATCTATGAAAAAACCTCTCCTTTTTCTTTTCTTTTCTTTTTTTTTTTTTAAAGATTTTATCTATTTATTTGACAGAGAGAAACACAGCTAGAGAGGAAACACAAACAGGGGGAGTGAGAGAGGAAGAAGCAAGCCTCCCGCCGAGCAGGGAGTCTGATGCGGGGCTCAATCCTGGGACTCTGGGATCATAACCTGAGCAGAATGAAGGCAGATGCTTAATGACTGAGCCACCCAGGTCCCCCCCAAAACCCCCTCCTAAACGCAATTAGTGAGCTTAGTAGGATCAAAGAATAATAGATTAACATATAAATATCATTTTTCTATTTCTATGTGTAAGCAATGAACAATTGGAAATCAAAAACCTTTTTAAGGCTCCAAATAATGAAAAAAATATATATAGGACTTATATACTGAAAACTAAAAATGGTGATGATAGCAAAGACTTAAATTAATAGAGATAACATGATCAAGAGTTTGAAATTTCAACATGGTAACAATGTTAACTTTTTCCAAAGTGATATACAGATTTAATGTAATACCAGTCAAAATCACAGCAGAACTGTTGTAGACACATAAGAGATGATACATAAATTTATCTGGAAGGGCCAAACAGCTATAAGAGCTAAAACACTTTTGAAAAAGAATACAGTTGGATGAATAGCTTTATCCCATATTAAGAATTACTATAAAGCTATACAAATCAGGGCAGTGTGGATCAATAGCACATAAAAGGTGTAAGTAAATCCACAGAAATATGGCCATTTGATCTTTGACAATGGAAAAAACAATTCAAAGATGAAAGAACAGTATTTTTGAAAAATGGTTTTAGAAGAATTGATCATCTATATGCAAAACAGTGAATCTAGATCTACATTTTACACCTTTAAACAAAGATTAACCGACAAATGGACCATAGATCTAAGTGTAACATAAAAATAAAAAAAAATTTAGAAGAAAATACAGAATAAATCCTGTGTTGGGATTAGGCACAGAGTTCTAGAAAAGACAGCAAAGACAGGATCCTTTAAGAAAAATGTAATTAGGGACGCCTGGGTGGCTCAGTTGGTTAGGCGACTGCCTTCGGCTCAGGTCATGATCCTGGAGACCCGGGATCGAGCCCCACATGGGGCTGCCTGCTAGGTGGGAAGCCTGCTTCTCCCTCTCTCGCTCCCCCTGCTTGTGTTCCCTCTCTGCCTGTGTTTCTCTCTGTCAAATAAATAAAATCTTTAATAATAAAAAAAAGAAAAATGTAATTAAAGATGTGATAAATTGGATTTCATTATTAAAAACTTTTGCTCTGTAAAAAGCATTATCAAGGAAATGAAAAGACAAACTACAGAAATAGGGAAAATATCTGCAAAGCACATTATACAACAAAGGACATATACCCAGAATAGATAAAGAACCCTCAAAAATTTAGTAGTAAAATAAATCCAGATTTTAAAAGTGGACAAACAGCCTGAATAAATATTTCAACAAAGAGGGTACAAAAATGGGAAATAAGCAGGTGAAAGATGATTAACACCATTAGCCATTCACAAAATGCAAATTAAAACCAGGTGGATAAACATCTATACATCTATTAGAATGGTTAAAATATTAAGAAGTATAGGGGTGCCTGGGTGGCTCAGTTGGTTAAACATCGGACTCTTGGGGCACCTGGGTGGCTCAGTTGGTTGGGTGACTGCCTTTGGCTCAGGTCATGATCCCGGAGACCTGGGTTCGAGTCCCACATCGGGCTCCCTGCTCAGCGGGAAGCCTGCTTCTCCCTCTCTCACTCCCCCTCTTGTGTTCCCTCTCTGGCTATGTTTCTCTGTGTCAAATAAATAAAAAAATCTTAAAAAAATTAAACATCGGACTCTTGATTTCAGCTCAGATCATGATCTCAGGGTCATGAGATTGAATCCCATGTTGAACTCCACACTAAGGTGGAGTCTCCTTGAGATTCTCTCTCTCTCCCTCTCTCCTTCTGCCCCCCAACCCATTTTTTTTTAAAAAAAGTATTACAATACCAAATTCTGGCAAGGATATGGAGCAACTGGAATTTTCCTACACTGCTGGTAGGGGTGTCAAAAGGTACAGTCACTCTAGTGACTACAAAGAAACTATATAGTTTCTTATAAAGTTAAACACTTATAATATGATCCAGTGATCTTATTCTGAGAGAAATGAAAAATTATATTTGCACACAAAAAACTTTACATGAAATTCAGAGTAGCTTTATTCATTTATTCATTTATTTACTTGAACTGTAAACAACCCAAATGTCCTTTAATTGCTATACTGTATTACATCTAAACCTGAAATACTACCCAGAAAATAAAAGAAACATAATACTATCAGACAAGTATGAATGGATCTCGAAGACATCATGCTCTGTGTAAGGAGCTAATCTTTTTATTTTTTCCATAACCGAGCCACTTTATCCGTGCCCCCACTCCCAGCAACCCTCAGTTTGTTTCCTGAGATCAAGAGTCTCTTATGGTTTGTCTCCCTCACCAGTCTCATCTTGTTTCATTTTTTCCACCCCTACTCCCCATGACCCCCGACCTTGCCTCTCAAATTCCTCATATCAGAGAGATCATATGATAATCGTCATTCTCTGACTGGCTTATTTATCTCAGCATAATACTCTCCAGTTCCATCCATGTCATTGCAAATAGCAGCATTTCATTCTTTTTGATGGCTGTATAACATTCCATCATATATATACACAATCGCAGGAGCTAATCTCTTAAGGTTACATACTATGATTCCATTTATATGATATTCTCAGTAAGACAAGACTTTAATGATTAAGGATAGACCAGTGATTACCAGGGTGGGATAGGGATGACTACAAAGGAATAGCATGAGGGAGTGTTTTGGGGTAATGAAAATATTCTGTGGTGCTAGCTGAATGTTAAACATCACATGTCTATATATCAAAAGAAAAAATAAATATACTGTATAATTTTAAAACATTTCTGTTTTACTCACCACAGAGTAGAAAAAAAGATGTTCCGAGAGTGTCAAATCATTAAACAATATGTCATGTTGTGGACAGAAGCTCAAGTTTTTTTGAATTTCAGTTATATCCTTTGAGATGTCAAATCCATGAATATAAACCTTTCCTCTGGTCGGAGGGTAACAACCTATGAGTAAGCAGAAGACATAAAAGAAGCTGAGTTTTGGTGAGAGAGCATTATAAAATATTCCAAATTAGTATCTTAAATTCAGCCTGCTTATGGATAACTCAAAAGAATTAGCACTATCTCCCACAGAATAGTTCAGGAAAATATCAATAATTATATTTAGGTATTGGGATAAGCTATCTTTTAATTTTTTTCTTTCCTGCCTTTGTATATAAATTTTCTACAATGGATATGGATTATATTGGTAATAAATATATAAATAATTTGCTATATTCAAATACATTCACATGCAATCAGACTGTTACTGTATTTGTGAACTAGATCAGGTACAACGTAGATGTTATGACATAAGATTGGGGCACCTGCGTGCCTCAGTCAGTTGAGCCTCTGATTCTTGATTTTGGCTCAGGTCATGATTCTGGGGTCCTGAGCTTCGGCCCCACATTGGGCCCCTCATTCAGCAGGGAGTCTGCTTGCCTTGTCTCCCTCCATCCCTCCCCCTGTATCCGTACTCTCCTTCTAAGATAAATAAATACATCTTAAAAAAAAAAACAAGGAAAACATAAGATTAGGAATATTTAACTTTTGTCTTCAAGAAATTTAAATACTAACAATAAACAGTCCAGATTTGTGGGCAACTATTTGATAACATGTAAAAAACAAACTATAAGACCACTTAAGGGTGCCTGCGTGGCTCAGTGGGTTAAAGCCTCTGCCTTCCACTCAGGTAATGATCTCAGGGTCCTGGGATCGAGACCTACATGGGGCTCTCTGCTCAGCAGGGAGCCTGCTTCCTCCTCTCTCTGCCTGCCTCTCTGCCTGCTTGCAATCTCTCTCTGTCAAAAAAATAAATAAAATCTTTTAATAAAAAGACCATTTAAATCCTATAAATCATTTATTTAAAATAATTAAAAATATATATTCTTTTTAAAACTTGAAATAAGAATTGACACAAATTTGTTTGATATTTGCATATATCACAAAATGATCACACAATGTCTAGTTACCATTTATCACCATACATAATTACAGTATTTTTCTTGTGGTGAAGACTTTTATGATCTACTCTCTTAGCAACTTTCAAATATATTAAACAGTAAGATTAACTATAGTCATCATACTGTCCATTATACCCCATAACTTATTTATCTTATAATTGGAAATTTGTACTTTTTGATCACCTTCACTCAGTTAGCCCAGTCCCCATCTGTTATCTGTTCTTCAGATCTATGAATTTGGTTATTTTTCTTTGCAAATTCTACATATTAGTGTGACTATACAATATTTGTCTTTCTCTGACTTATCTCATTTAGCATAATGTACTTAAGGTCCATCCATGGTGTCACAAACAAGAGTTCCTTTCATTCTTATGGCTGAATATTAGTCCACTGTATATATACACATCTATTCCTCTAACCCTAACCCTAACCCTAACCCTAACCCTAACCATTGGTCGATGAGAACTTGCATTTTTAACACATTCCCATGTGATGCTGCTAGTCAGAGGCCCAGACTTTGACGACCACTGACTTAGGGTAAAGGCTAAACTGCTATTATCAAAGAGGCCACAAGGAAGCTTTAATTTTGCTTTCACATGATAATCCCAAGGCAAACAATGCAGGCTGGTAGGAAGATCAACTTCACATTTTTTTAAATGCATTCATCCACTGAAGGTCACTTAGGTTGCTTCCAGGTCTTGGTTTTTATAAACAATGCCACAAACAAACGTGGGAGTGGATATATCTTTTTGAGTTTGCAATTTCATTTCCTTGAAGTAAATACCCAGAAGTGGAACTGCTGAATTATATGGTAGTTTTATTTTTAATTTTTTGAGGAACCGTCATACTGTTCTCCATAGTAGCTGCACCGATTAACATTTACACAATGCACAAGGGTTCCCTCTTCTCCACATCCTCATCACTTGTTATTTCTTGGCATTTTGATTACAGCCACTTTAACAGGTGTGAGGTGATACCTCATTGTGGTTCTGATTTATATTTCCCTCACGGTAAGTGACGTTGAGTCTCTTTTCACGTACTTGTTAGCCATCTATCTGTCTTCTCTTGAAAACTGTCTATTCAAATCTTTGCCCATTTTTTAAATTGGATTTTTTCTTTTTGCTATTGAGTTACATGAATTCTTTATATATTTTGGATATTAACACCTTATCAGATATGACTTGCAAATATTTTCTATATAGTAGCTTTTCATTTTATTGTTTTTTTTGCTGTGACACTTTTTAGTTTGATGTAGCCCCACCTATTTATCATTTGTTTTTGTTGCCTTTGTTTTTGGTATCAAATCCCCCAAAATCATCTCCAGGATAGAGGTCAAGGAGTTTACTGTATGCCTCTATTTTCTTTTTCTTTTTTGACTTTAAATTTTATTTTTTCAGTGTTCCAAGATTGTTTATGCCCCAAACCCAGTGCTCCATGCAATACGTGCCCTCAGTACCCACCAAGCTCACCCACCCCCACACCTCCCCTCCAAGACCCCTAGTTTGTTTCTGTGTCCAAAGTCTCTCATGTTTCATCTCTCTCCCCAAATTACCCTACTTCCCATTTCCTTTCCTTCTCCTACTGTCCCCTATATTACCCCTTATGCACCACAAGTAAGTGAAACCATTTCACTCAGCATAATCTCTTCCAATCCAGTCCATGTTGCTACAAAAGTTGGATATTCATCCTTTCTGATGGAGGTGTAGTACTCCATTGTATATATGTACCACATCTTCTTTATCCATTCATCTGTGAAGGACACCTTGGCTCTTTCCACAGTTTGGCGATTGTGGCCATTGCTGCAATGAACATTGGGGTACATATGGCCCTTCTTTTCACTACATCTGTATCTTTGGGGTAAATACCCAGTAGTGCAAATACAGGGTCATAGGGTAGCTCTATTTTTAATTTTTAAAGGAATCTCCACATTGTTTTCCACAGTGGTTGCACCAACTTGCATTCCCACCAACAGCGTAAGAGGGTTCCCCTTTCTCTGCAGCCTCTCCAACACTTGTTTCCTGTCTTGTTAATTTTGGCCATTCTGATTGGTGTAAGGTGGTATCTCAGTGTGGTTTTGATTTGAATTTCCCTGATAGCTAGTGACGCTGAACATTTTTTCATGTGTCTGTTAGCCCTTTGTATATCTTCTACGGAGAAGTGCCTCTTCATGTCTCCTGCCCATTTTTTGATGTATTCATCTTCTTTTTGGATGTTGAGTTTGAGTAGTTCTTTTTAGATCTTGGATATCAGCCCTTTCTCTGTAGCGTCATTTGCAAATATCTTCTCCCATTCCATGGGTTGCCTCTTTGCTTTGTTGACTGTTTCCTTTGCTGTACAGAAGCTTTTTATTTTGATGAAGTCCCAGAAGTTCATTTTCGCTTTTGTCTCCTTTGCGTTTGGAGACGTGTCTTGAAAGAAGTTGCTGTGGCTGATGTCAAAGAGGTTACTGCCTATGTTCTTTTCCAGAATTTTGATGGATTCCTGCCTCATGTTGAGGTCTTTCATCCATTTCGAGTTTGCCTTTGTAGGTGGTGTAAGAGAATGGCCTAGTTTCATTCTTCTATATGTAGCTGTCCAATTTTCCCAGCACCATTTATTGAAGAGACTGTCTTTTTTCCACTGGATATTTTTTTACTGCTTTGTCAAAGATGATTTTACCATAGATTTGTGGGTCCATATCTGGACTCTCTACTCTGTTCCATTGGTCTATTTGTCTGTTTTTGTGCCAGTACCATGCTGTCTTGGTGATCACAGCTTTGTAATAAAGCCTGAAATCAGGTAATGTGATGCCCCCCACTTTGTTTTTCTTCTTCAACAATTCCTTAGTGATTTGGGGTCTTTTTTGGTTCCATATAAATTTTAGGATTGTTTGTTCCAATGCTTTGAAGAATGTTGGTGGAATTTTGATAGGAATGTGTATGCCTCTATTTTCATCCAGAAGTTTTGTGGTTTCAGGTCTTACATGTTAATGTCTTTAATCCATTTTGAGTTAAGTTTAGTATATGGTGTAAGAGTGATTCAGTTTTCCCAACACTGTTTATTGATGGGACTATCCTTTTGTGTATTCTTTCTCTATTGTGTATTCTTGGCTCCTTTACTGTAAATTAACTGACCATATATGCATGTGTTTATTTTTAGGAAACAAAAAAACTCAACTGCACCATTGATCTGTGTCTGTTTTTATGTCAATACCATACTGATTTGATGACTAGCATTGTAACATAGTTTGAAATAAGGAGGCTTGATGCCAACACCTATTCGAGATTGCTTTGACTATTCAGGGACTACTGGAATTCCATACAAATTTTAGGATTGTTTGTTCCAGTTTTGTGAAAAATGCCATTAGAATTTTGATGGGAATTGCACTGAATTTGTAGATTGTTTTGGGTAGTATGGACAGTTTAAAAATATTAATTTTTCCAGTCCACAACATGGAATATCTTCCCCTTAACTTCTATCTTACACACTCCATTTCATTAATGTCATACAGTTTTCAGTGTACAGGTGCTTCACCTCCTTGGTTAATTTTACTCCGAGGTATTTTATTCTTTTCGATATAATTGTAAATGGTGTTTTCCTTAATTTCTCTATTTTTTTTTTTTTTTTGAGAAAGAACACAAACAGGGAGGGACAGGCAGAGGGACAGGGAGAGAGAATCCCAAAAAGCCTCAATGTTCACCAATGCAGGGTTCACTATCACAACCCTGAGATCATTACCTGAGCTGAAATCGAGAGTCAGACGCTTTATCGACTGAGCCACCCAGGTGCACCTCTCTCCGAATTTGTTAGTGTATAGACACACAATGGAAATGAATGGATAAAGAAAAAAAATCTGTAGACTGATTTTGTGTCCTGCAACTTTACTGAATTTAGTAGTGTTGACAGTTTTTTAGTGGAGTCTTCATAGTTTTTTATATATATTATAGCATTTGTAAATATTCTTTTTTCCTTTTTGATTTTGATGCTCATTTCTTTTTGTTGCCTAATTGATAATTGTGTTAAATAAAAGTGGCAAACATGGACATCCTTTTATTATTCCTGATCTTAGAGGAAAAGCTTTTAGCTTTTTACCTTTGAATATGATGTTAGCTGTGGGTTTGTCATCTATGACCTTTGCTATGTTAAATTATGCTACCTCTATGCCCAGTTTGTTGAGTCTTTATTATAAGTGGATGTTGAATTTTGTCAAATGCTTTTCTGCATCTATTGAGATGATTAAAATATATCAAGTTTTAAGTTATATTTTTGAAAATCATATTTAAAAATATATTCCATAGTGGAAAATGTTTCAAAGACATCTAAATAGAGGTACTTATTTAGCACTGATGGTAAATGCTAAAAAATATTAAAAAGAAAAACAAAAGAAAATGATAAGTTAACAACCACAGAGTAATTTAAAAGACTACTACATGGCTAGTAAAAAAGAATACTATGTAATAACTACTAAAATTACCATGTGGCCTTGGGAATAATATATATACAGACTACATCACATAAGGAAATTTCAATATAAAATTATGTTCTTTGAAAGCTGAACACAAACTACCATGTTACACAGTAATAACATTAATAAAATATTTTATAAACAATTAGAAAAGAGTTATTGAGAAGGTGTGAATTTAGAATTTTATTTTCATTAGGTTCCTTCCTTCTCATAGCATTACTCAAATGCTTGCATTTTAAGATGTTTTAAATGACAGTGAGAGTGGAGCATCAGGGATGTTAAAGCACTTGTTTTTCTATAGAAAGACAAAAAAAAAAAGACAAAAACTAGCAGAATCAACTTGTACAACTCAGTGAAGTATTCAAAGGTTTACAGCAACCCAATACTTAAGAAAAAGATGAAGATCTTGATGCACACTGAGTAATATATGGAACTGCTGAATCACTATATTGTACAGCCAACACTAATGTAATACTGCTGTTATTACATACTAATGTTAACTACACTGGAAATCATAAGCTTCCTGCGCTTTCTGGTATTGGGCATGCATACATTTGCATGTTGCTGCATCTAAACTGGTTTCTGGAGTTTTAAAAAAAGGTATGTTTGTCTGTATATTGTAGTTAATTAGTGTCTCTATGGGGATGAAGATCTGGAGCTTCCAAGTTCACCATATTTCTGATGTCACTCTCACCTCCTATTTCTAAGTTACCTCTATCTTCATTTAGTCTTGTTTAATTGCTGTAAGTCCCTGTTTCCAGACTTCTGGCAAAATTGGCTCAGACATTTTGTGCTTCTTTATCTATATGTTGTCTATGAAGGGACTAGAACTTGGAGCTACCATCTCTGAGAATTTGCTCCCAATGGTTGCTTCTGAGCTCCCTCTTGAAGTATGAATAGACTTCAGTAGGTGAACAGATGGTTCAGGCACTACCACTGAGAGAAAAGGCATGGGTACACACAGATGGAAAAGTGCATCATATGTGTTCTGAGGTTACATATGGAACATGGAGTATGTTCTAAGATAACATGTAAAGCATATCAACTATATATAATGCACATATTGTCATGAAGTTAATAATTCAAATCATAACCTTGTGATACTACCTACGTAGTCATGTTGTTAAGAAGAAGTTTAACTGAGAGAGGAAATCAGTTCAAATACATAAAATAGCAGAGACTGCAGGTAGTGTCTATTCTTCCTGAGCTAGTTTTGGCATCATTTTAGTTTCGAAGGAGAGGCTATTAAATCATAGCTACTAAGCTCAGCCCTGTTCCAGCCTCCAGAACTTATGCTAATCTTGCACACGTATTGGGAGTCATGATTCTAATTGTCCCTGGTATTCCTTATCCATTCTTCCTTTCTGGTGAGTGCAATGTTTCTAACATATAAACCTATATAAAATATTCTCCCACGGCTTCTCATTGCAGTCAGCAACAATTCTTACTTACTTACAATTCTTACTTACTTACAATCCTTCCCACAAACCTTTCATGATTTGAGCTTTTGATTATTCCTTTATCTTTATCTTTGCTATTATTCAAATTCTATCTCTGATCTAGTCAGTTCCCTGCTTTCAAGTCTCCTAGGCTTTGCTTATGTCTATAATATTCTCTGGTTCCATTCACAGACATTTATATATCCTATTTGTCTTGGATTTGATGACACTTCCCTTTTTCTCATCCCTACCCCAGACAGGTTATGTGTCATTCTGTTAGATGAACAGCAGTCCACATATAACATCTCCTTTCATATTTACAATGTTAGTTTCAAGTTTCTTTCCTATATCTCTTACCAGGGTACAAAATTTAGTGTAACAACCCTATAATCACCACTGGATGATCAATTCCTATGAAAAGAATAGGCATATAAATATTTTCATTGAATAAATGAATGAATTTGTTACATTACCAAGGGCATCTTGTTTGTAAATAAAGTGTAATAAAAGCTACAGTACTGAAAAGACAAATACTCAATACCACAAGGAGCTCATTGGTTTGAAGCCTTAGAAGGAATCTGACATCCACACTAAATAGAGCTAAATACATACCTGTCAGAAGAGACAACGCTGTGGTTTTTCCTGCCCCATTTTGTCCTAGAAGAATAGTGATTTGCCCCTTATATAAATTCAAAGACATGTTGTTTACTACTACTTTGTCACCAAATTCCTGTGAGAAAAAAGAAAGAATAACTTGTTATCTGTCACTATCACTTATGAAAGATAAAACACTCATATACTCTATCCTTAGAAGAAGGAGGGATGGGGGTGGAGGGTGGGTGAGCCTGGTGGTGAGTATTAAGGAGGACATGTATTGCATGGAGCGCTGTGTGTGGTGCATAATACAATGAATCTTGGAACCCTGAAAAAATAAAATAAAATAAATTCTTAAAAATAAAAAAAGAAGAAACAACATTATGAAACAGGTGAAGGTAGGAGGTAAGGTTTCCAGTTATGCAATAACAAGTCACAGGCACGAAAGGTATAGGAGACAGGACATGGTCAATGGTACTATAATAGCATTGTAGGGTGACAGGTGGTAGCTATGCTGGTGGGGAGCACTGCATAATATACAGACTTGTCAAATAAGTATGCTGATCACCCGAAACTAATGTAACACTATGTGTCAACTATACATCAACAAAGAAGTAAAAAAGAAAGAGAAGCAAAATTATACTACCAAACTTGTGAGAAAAATAATGTTGTAAACAATGAATATTTGTAGGTGCCCTGAGTTTGTATATTAGGCAAAATAGGTATGAAGGCACAGTGATATCCACATTAGGTAAGGAAAATAGAGGCCTCTCTATATTCTATGTAGGAAGAGTGTAATATAGTAATTACGGGCTAATTCAATTGTAAGAGCTAGGAAACATCATAGAAGTTGCCACCAATGGTCAGAAAAACTAATGCCATGATTTCAGCCAGAAGTCTGGTGATTTACAAGAGCATGCCTGGAAATACTTGTGATTCTAAGCACAATTAACACATTTTCTTCCAAAGCAGTTTCAAACAAAACAGAAATGGAAGGAACGCTTTCAAACTCTTTCTATGAGGCCAGCATTACCTTGATCCACATTCACAAATCAATCAATATGATACACCACCTAATAAAAAGAGAAGAACCATATGATCCTCTCAATTGATGCAGAAAAAAGCATTTGACAAAATACAGCATCCTTTCTTGATTAAAACTCTTCAAAATATAGGGATAGAAGGAACATACCTCAATATCTTAAAAGCCATCTATGAATAGCCCACAGTGAATCATTCTCAGTGGGGAAAAACTGAGAGATTTTCCCTTAAGGCCAGGAACATGACAGGAATGCCCACTCTCACCACAGCTGTTCAACATAGTACTAGAAGTCCTATGCTCAGCAATCAGATAACCAAAAGAAATAAAAGGCAAATTGGCAAAGAAAAAAAATCAAACTCTCATTCTTCAAAGATGACATGATACTCCATGTGGAAAACCCAAAAGACTCCACCTACAAATTATTAGAACTTACACAGCAATTCAGCAATATAGCAGGATACAAAATCAATGCACAGAAATCAGATGCATTTCTATACACTAACAATGTGATTGAAGAAAGAGAAGCAAAGGAACTGACCTCATTTACAACTGCACCAAAACCCGTAAGAGATACCTAGGAATAAACCTAACTGAAGAGGTAAAGGATCTATACTCTAGAAATGATAGAACACTTATCAAAGAAATTGAGGAAGACACAAAGAGACGGAAAAGCATTCCATGCTCATGGATTGGAAAAATACCGAAAATTTCCATGCTGCCCAAAGCAATCTACACATTCAATACAATTACTATCAAATACCACTGACATTTTTCAGAGCTGGAACAAAAAATCCTAAAATTTGTATGGAACCAGAAAAGATACGAAATGGTCAGGGGAATGTTGAAAAAGAAAACCAAAGTTATATTACAAAGTCCTTCAACAGATGAATAGATCAAGAAGATGTGGTTTGTATATAGAATGGAATATTAGTTAGCCATCAGAAAGGATGAATGCCTACCATTTACATCGACATGGATGGGACTGGAGGGGCTGACGCTTAGCGAAGTAAGTCAAGCAGAGAAAAGACAATATCACTTGGTTTCACTAATACGTAGAATATAAGGAATAGCACAGAGTATTGTAGGGACGGGAAAAGAACTGATTGGGAAGAAATCGGGGAGGGAGACAAATCATATGAGACTCTTGACTCCAGGAAACAAACTGATGATTGTGGAAAGGGAGGTGAGTGGGGGGATGGGGTAACTGGTTGATGGGCAGTAAGGAGGGCATGTGAAGTGATGAGCACTGGGTGTTATACAACAACTAATGAATTATTGAACATTATATTAAAAGCTACTGATGTATTATATGTTGGCTAACTGAATTTAAATTAAAAAGAAAAAATATAAAAACTAAAAAGAAACAGAACTTGTAGTGATAAAAACTGTAATTTATAAAATGAAAATACATTTAATAATATTTACAAATGCAGGTTAGACACTACAAAAGAAAAAAGAAAAAAGTAGTTAAAGGTATAACCATAGAAATAATAAAAAACAAGTTAAACAAAAAAATTAAAAAATAAAATAAAGAACAATGCCTTAGGAAGAATGTTGCTAGAGCTGATGTCAGAGACCTTCCTGCCTGTGGTCCCTTCTGGGAATATTTTTTCTCTTCTTTTTTTTTTTTTTTTTTTTTGAGAGAGAGCACAGTACTTGAACTGTGTGGTGGGAGGGGCTAAGACAGAGGGAGAGAGAATCTTAAGCAGGCTCCATGGGTGGAGCCTGATGAGGGGTCAATCTCACAATTCTGAGATCAAGACCTGACATGAAACCAAGAACCAGAGACTTAAGTGACTGAGCCATCCAGGTGCCTCTTTTCTAGGATTTTTATGGTTTCTTGTCTCACATTTAAGTCTCAAATAAAGTTTGAGTTTATTTTTGTATATGGTATAAGACAGTGGTCAAGTTCATTTTTCTGCAAAAGGCTGACCAGTTTTCCCAACACCATTTGAAAAGACTGTTTTTCCCACTGGATACTCTTTCCTGCTTTTTGTTAAAGATTAACTAACCATATAGTTGGGGGTTCATTTCTGGGTTTTCTGTTCTGTTCTATTGATGTATGTGTCTGTTTTTGTGCTACTACCATGCTGTTTGATCACTACAGCTTTGTAATATAAACTCAAGTTTGGAATTGTGTAATCTCTGATAGTTGGATTATTGTATATCATGGTGTGGACCTTCTTGAGTTCATCTTGTTTGGAATTATCTGTTTGGAACTTGGCTATATGTTTTCTTCCCCTGGTTAGGAAAGTTTTCAGTTATTTTTTCTTCAAATAAGTTTTCTGCCTCTTTGTTTCTCTCTTCTCCTTCTGGGATGCCTGTAATGTTGAATGTTTGTTTACTTGATATTGTTCAAGAGATACCTTAACCTATCTTCATTTTTTTTTTGAAAAAATTCTTTTTGCTGTTTAGCTTGGGTACTTTCCACTCCTCTGTTTTCCCAATAACTGATCCATTCTTCTGCATGTATTCCTCTACTGTTGATTCTCTCTGGCATAGTTTTCATTTCAGTTATTGTAGTTTCCAACTCTGAGTGGCTCTTTTTTATATTTTCTATCTCAGCTACTTCTCCTAAACTTAAAGAAATGGTCTTTATCTTGCTTGTCATTCTCTGTGTTCTCTCTCTTGTTTGCAGAAGCTGTTCAGTCAGCCCTCAGCTCTTCCTCAGTAAGAAATGCTCTATAAATAGGCATAGATTTGTTGTGTTTGTGGAGAAGTCGAATTCAGGGTCTTCCTACATCACCATCTTGGACTGGAACTCAGCCTTTTATATGTTAACTAAACTTCAATAGAGTAGTTTAAAAAAACATATGGATATTGTCTAGTTGATACTGCTTTTTTCAAATATGATAAACATGGAGACATCCAGAAAAATGTTTGAATTTACTATTTGCATTGGAATAAAACTGATATCTTGTAAGTCTCAGTGTTATTACAGTAAAACAGAATTCAATAACAAGAAAAAAGTGGTGTGGCTATAGTAACATTAGTCACAGTACATTTAAGAAAAGAATGTTGCCAAGGATAAAGTGTATCATTTTATTATGACAAAGGGATCAACTTTTCAAGAAGACTTAATTCTCCTTAATGTTTATGCACCCAATAACAGAGTCAAAAATATGAGGCCAAAGAGCTACAGAGAAAAATAGAAAAAATGCAGTTATTTTTAAAGATTTAAATATCTTTCTCTCAGCAATTGTTAGAATATATAAATCATTAAGGATATAGAATACTTGATAAACTACCAACTAACTTAATTAACATTTATCTCTCCAAGAATAGCAGATTCCACATTATTTTCAAGTATGCATATAACATGCATTTAGATGACTGACCGAGCCATAAAATAATAATCAATAAATTTACAAGGATTTGTGTCATACAAAATATTTTCTCTTAGAAGAGAAGCATCTCTTAGATAGAATCAGAATTAAATTAGAAATTAGTAACAAAAAGATGTCTGGAAAATCCCCAAGTAATTGCAAACTGAATAATACAAGTTGTACAAATGCTCTACTGGAAAAGTAAAGAGGAAATACTTCCCAACTCACTCTATGAAGCTAGTATTACTCTAATATCAAACCTAGAAAAATTCCTTACAAAAAAATGAAAGCAACAGACAAATAGCCATCATTGACCTAAGTAAAAATATTCTAAACCAAATTTAAGAAAAGCATTCCATAAAAGTAGATAACACAGTTTCACTTCTGGGAAATCAGCATGAAAAGTGGGTCCACAAAGCCACGCCCCAGTGAACACACAAGAAAAGCTGTGAAAATTAAAAAAAAAAATCACATATCATCTTCAGGAATTGTTCCAAGGGAACATAGCAAATGAAGAAACATTTATTTAAGAACATCTACTACAGTGCAGTAAATAGCAGACGTGCTGTTTTTAACATGCTAGTCTAGTTTGTTATTCTAGGAATTATTCTAGTTTACTCCTCTTCCTTCTATGTCCACCCGTCCCCCAGTATTCTTGCTTCTGTTGGAAATCTCTTGGATCTGTCCATTTGTCTTTATATATACTTCCACAACCGTATCCAATTCTTATTTCTTATAAAGTACCATCCAGTCTTCTTTTTACCAATCTTTTCCTTCTCAACTCCCCACCATTCAACACTCTGTTTTCCATACTATAGCCAAAATGATCTTTAAAACACATATATCATATTCCTCTAGTGCTTTCAACAAATCAATGGCTTTCCAATGATGCCATTTACTATTCTTTTGCCTCCAAATATACTGGACTACTTTTTGCTCCTCAAACCCATGGAGATTTTTCTCAGCTCAGGTTCATTCAATTTGCTATTTTCCTACTGTCAGTATTCTTTTCTTACTTAGCTTTTCAAAAAATTACCTCTACTTATTCTTCAGATCTCAGCTCAAAGGTCATCTCCTCAGAGAGATTTCCCTTTAACTACATTTAGTGTCATCCTCTCCACTTACACTCAGATGTTACTACTGTATCAAGTTTATTTTCTTCACAGAACTTATTATGAAATTCAAATATCACCTGTTGCCAAGCCTATCAGAGGAGATTAAAAGCATATTGAATGAAGTAAATACTATATTATATTATAAAGATATATCTACACATTCTATGAATGTCTCTTAAATTGCAATTATACTGATAATGACCCATTCATTATTAAGCATCTTATTTGTTTTTTAGAAATGGCCAGTTACAAACCCAGGGCACAGTATATGGCTTTCAGCTTTTGCAGGAAAAGAGACCTTTGAAACAAATACCTTGTGCAAGTGTTTGATCTGGATATCTGCCACCAAAGTAGTAGGTTCAGCCTCAAAATACTTGTTTGGAGTTTCCTCACAGCTTTTCATTTTTTCTTTTTTCCTACTAATTTTTGGTTCACCAAACCAGTAGGAGTGCTACAAAGAAAGCCAAAATGTAATTAGCAAGATGAACTTTCAGAAATGAAGCATTTCATCTGAACAGATTTATAATGAATAGAGTGACTGACTAAGTAATCAAAATCTGCCTACAAAGAAACCAGGACCAGATCTCTTCACTGGTACCAAACATTTTAACAGAATTAACAAAAATTTTTCTCCAAGCCTTCCAAAAAGTGTAAGAGAAAGGAACACAATCTAACTCATTCTATGAGCTCAGCATTACTTAAAAAGCAAATGCCAAAGTCAGATAAAGACATCACAAGGAAAATAAACTAAGGGACCAATACACCTTAATCTAAATATAGATTTAAAAATCTTCAAAAAATGCTTGTAAACTAAATCTAATACCATATCAAACAAAAGGAATAGTCATCACAGCAAAGTGGGATTTATCCTAGGAATGCAGGTGGTTTAACATACAAAAACCAATCAATGAAATATATTGCATTAATAGAACAAATGGGACATGATAATTTGAACCAGTACAAATAAAGCCTCTGAAAACGTGTTTCATGATGAAAACACTTGGAAAACTAGGAGCAGTTTCTTGAAGTTCATTAGGGAATTTATGAAAAAACCCACAACTAACATCATACCCAAGAGTGAAAGACTTAAACTTGTCCTCTAAAATCAGGAATAAGATAAGGATACCTGCTTTCATCCTTGCTATTCACAGAAATAAAAGATATTCAAACTGGAAAGAAAGAAAACTATATTTGAAGATGTGATTCTACATATTGAAGTGCCTAGAGAATCCTCCCCTACATATACTATTAGAAATAATACACAAATTCAGCAAAGATGCAGGATACAAGATCAACATGTATACATCAGTTGTGTTTGTATACACCAGGTACAAACCATACAAAAAGAAAATTCTATTCTAACAATTCTATTTACAGTAGTATCCAAAGAGTAAAATACTTAGAAACAAAGTTAACCAGAGAGGTGAATGACTCATACACTGAAACTGTAAAACCTCAATGAAAGAATTTAAAGATATGGTCCATATATACAATGGAATATTATGCCTCCATCAGAAAGGATGAATATCCAACTTTTGTATCAACATGGGTGGGACTGGAGGAGATTATGATGAGTGAAAAGCCAAGCAGAGAAAGTCAATTATCAGATGGTTTCACTTATTTGTGGAGCATAAAGAATAACATGGAGGACAATAGGAGAAGGAAAGGAAATGTGAATTGGGGTAAATCAGAGAGGGAGATGAAGCATGAGAGACTGTGGACTCCGAGAAACAAACTGAGAGTTTTGGAAGGGAGGGGGGATGGGTGAGCCTGGTGGTGGGTATTAAGGAGGGCACATATTGTACAGAGCACTGGGTGTGGTGCATAAGAATGATGAATCTTGGAACACTGAAAAAATAATATAAATTAAAAAATAAATCTTATCCAAAAAAGAAAATTTAAAGAAGACTATATAAATAGAAAGTTAAAAAAGAAAAAAATTCATGGACTGAAAGACAATTTTTGGGGCGAGGGGATGATTCTGAGACCATCACTGTGTGCTCTGCACTGATTCCCAGAGTTCCTTGCATCAGAGGGCTCCAGGGGCCCACAGTTGCTGACATGCTCTTTTCTGGCTGCTTTCCTTTCCTATCTCATTTCCTCTCTCTCTGACCCTTCCAAATAAATTCCAAACCCCGTGAAAGACAGTATTTTTTTTTTTTAATTTATTTGACAGAGAGAAACACAGCTAGAGAGGGAACACAAGCAGTGGGAGCGAGAGAGGGAGAAGCAGGCCTCCCGCCGAGCAGGGAGCCCGATGTAGGCTCGATCCTGGGTCTCCGGGATATTGACCTGGCAAGTCGCTTAACCAGTTGAGCCACCCAGGCGCCCGAAAGACAGTATTTTAAATACAACAATACTACTTAAAGCAATCAACAGATTCACTGTAATTCCTATAAATATTCTAATGGTACTTTTACAGATACAGAAAAGCTGATTCTCAAGTTCTTATGGAACTTCCAGGACCCCCAATAGCCAAAACAATCTCGAAAAAAAAAAAAAAAAGAAAAAGCAGGATGACCCACATTTTCAGATTTTAAAACTTACTATAAAACTATAGTAATCAAATGTGGTACTGACATAAGAATAGATGTACAGGTCAATGGAATAAACTTGAGGATGCAAAAATAAAACCATATGTTTATGGTCAACTGATTTTCAACAAGGGTGCTAAGACCATTCAATGGGGAAAGAAAAATCTTTTCAAAGAATGGTACTGGGACAAAAGGATAGCCACAGCCAAAGAATGAAGTTGAATCCCGACCTCAGACTCTATAAAAATCAATTCAAAATTCGTCAGTGATCTAAATTTAACAGATAAAACCATCAGATTCTTAGAAGAAAACACAGGGGTCAATTTTGATGACCTTGGATTTGACAACAGCTTCTTAGATATTACACAAAATTCACAATCAACAAAGTTAAAAATTATTGTGATGAAAGAATACTATGAAGAGAATGAGAAGATAACCCTGAGAATGGAATAAAATCTTTGCAAATCATGTATCTGATAAGGCTCTACTGTCCAGAATATACATACAAAAAAAGTCGGAACTTGAAGAGACATTTTTTAAGTAACATATCCGAGAGCCAACAAGCAAGCCCATGAAAATGTCTCAACATGATCAGTCATTAGGGAAATGCATATCAAAACCACGAGACCACTTTATACCTGCGAGGATGGCTATAATAATGGAAAGAATGACAAGGGTTTTGAGGCTGTGGAGAAATTGGTACATCGCTTGTGGGAAGGTACAAATGGTGCAGTCACCACAGAAAATAGTTTAGTGGTTCCTGAAAACAAGACACAGAGTACTAGTAATCCTACTCCTAGGGATATTCCCAAAAGAACTGAAACAGGTACTCAAGCAAATACTTATAAATATTCCTAGCAGCACTATCCAAATAGCCATAAGATGTCTTACATTTCTAACCACAGATTGATTAAGGAATTGTCCTATATGCATACAACAGAATATTATTCAGTAATCAAAAAGAATGAAGTGCTGGTACATATTCATGGATAAATTTCAAAAACATTATGTTAAGTGAAAGAAGCCAAATAGTCACATATTATATGATTCGATTTATAAGAAACATGCAGAATAGTAAATCCATAGAAAAAGAAAGCTGATTAGTGGTTGCTAGAGGCCTGGGATAGGGAAAAATGGGATGTGATTTCTTAATGGGTATAAGGTTTTATTTTTAGGTAATAAATATTTTAGAACTAGATATGTGCAAATACATTGTAAATGTACTAAATTCCACTGTTTTTTTCCACTTCAAAATGGTTAATTTTAACATATGAATTTCATTAGAATTAAAAATTTAATGTGAAAAAAGAAATGAAGTACTGTAAGAACTTTGGCTTGATCGGCTTGTCACATACTTCAAGGGATTGAACTTTGCAGCAAAATTCTGTATGATTTATGTCTGTAGGATTTAGAAGCAAGAGTCGTTTTGAAATGTTAGTGTTCAGGAAGTAGGGACAAAATGGAATTACTCAACAATGAAGTCACAGCCAATGCATTTTATCACACTCAATCAGAGTACTTTCTTTGTACTGTGTATTATTCAGTAATAGTGTGGAGGGCAAGATGCAGAAGCTCTTCCACTCTAATAACTGGTCTAATCCTTGAAAGTAAACAGGTGGTGAGAACAGAAATACGGGAAATACCCAATCCTCTACTTAATAGGATCTAAGTAATCATCACATACTATTTAGCTGGGAAAAACTTCTGCAGGCTTCCAGGTTTCTTTATCCTCCAATCTAATCCACTATGTACCATGTGGCTGAAGAAGAGTTCCATTACTCACAGTTTTTAAATGTATGGGGTTTCAGTGTCTTATCCACAGACACTGTACATTTGCAAATGTGGAAGTCTTTAAGAGATCAAGAAATGGTTAGCATTTTCATATGGCTGGTATGCACAGGAAAATGATTCTGCATCTGACCTTTTGGCTTAACTATAAATATTATATGAAATAGGCTTATAAGGACTATGACTTTTCGCAACAACAACAGGATTAGTACTCACCATAAGAAAAAAGTACCATGGTTGGGGCACACCATACTGCCCTGGAAATACAGTTTCTATATACCAGGTCACAAGGCCATACAAGAAAGCATCAAGTAAAAGCATTAACAAAATATAGCCAAACATGAGATTATCTTCAAGGTTGACTGGTGTCCAAATGTTATTCCATCTAATTCCAATTTCTAAAATAAAAAGGAGATACCATGGATGACAGCTCTGTGAAAAACAGCAAAGAAAAAAGTTGATACTCTAAATCCTGTCACTGTGAATTATCTATGTTAATATCCTTATTACTTAAGTCATCTAAGAAAATGACAGAATATGTAATAATACTGGGTTCTTCTGACCTCCCTTTAAAATCTACAAAAATAAATAGGAATGATTGAGACAAGGTCAATGAATGAAACAAAAATAATAAAAAAGACAAGAAGCAAGTCTATGAGATCCTATTCTTCTATCCCTTCATACTAAATTCACATTTAAACTACCATCACAGTACAGAAATCTGGAAAAATATTCAACAGCACTAGAGATGGATGCTAACTACAAAGCCGAAAAAGAGATTTTGCTTAAATATAGTTCTGGAGCACCTGGGTAGCTCAGTTGGTTAAGTGTCCAACTCTTGATTTTGGCTCAGGTCATGATCTCAGGGTTATAAGATTGAGCCCTGCTTTGAGCTCCATGCTGGGTGTGGAGCCTGCTTGAGATTCTCTCTTTCCCTTTCCTTCTGCTCTTCCTCCCCCACTCACACATGCACACACAACTCTAAATAAATAAATAAATAAATAAATAAATAAATAAATAAATAGTCCTGACAGAAAGGGAAAAAGAAAGTTATAAAAAACAGTTATCCTTTGTTCTATTTCTTTTATTTTTGGACAGAGTGTAGCATAACAGAAAAAACATGGAGGCTTGCAGTGAACTCCTAATTCAAAGAAGACATTTCATGGATATGGCCAGTGAAACTTGCCCTTTCTTCAGCTTCAGCCTCCCTTTCCTATAGAGCAACACCATAAGAATATTCATTAGCACTGTGTCTTTGAAAAAGCTATTTTAAAAAGTCATAGTTTAAGAAAAAGTATTTAGTAGAGTTAAAAATTATCAAAATGAAAGCCATTTTGAGAGGCAGTGAAGAGCAAATTAGAAACAGCAACAAAAAAGGTAGAATGCAAGTTTTAGGAAGTCTGCTGTACTTTGAGAAATCTTCCCACCCAGAACACAATAGGAATTTGTGAAAGAGAAAATACAGAAAATAATAACTAAATAAAATAAACTGACCGAGTAAAAAATAATTGAATTAGAAAACCAAGAAGTATACACCCTGTTGCAGACTAAGCCAATGAAAATCCCACATCTAGATAAATTCCAGTGAAGTTTTAATGTTTCAGATATAAAGAAAGAATAATGGAAGTATCCATACAGAGATCATATGTATATTGTTCTGACTGGTTACTCATTGGGAGTAGGTTTTTGTTCACAGGTGAAAAACTTAAGCCCTTTTATCTTCATTAATGAATTAAATGTAATGAAATTCCCACTAAATCCCATTAAGATTTTTCATAGATTTTGATAAAGTGATCCTCAAGTTCAAGTGGAAAGCAAAGTGACATGAATAAAAAACAAGGTTTGGGGATACGAGTAACATATTAAGACTTGTTATAAAACTATGAGCAAAATCACTGCAGTACTGACACAAAAATAGAATAAAAGAGATCAAAAGAATGGAAAAGATCACCAGAAACAGACATGCATACATGGAAACTTGACATAAGACAATGATGGAATCTGAAACCAGTAGAGATCAACAAACTATACCAATAGCTTGATTTTCATATGGGAAATAAATAAAATTAGGTTCTTAGCTCAAAACCAACAGAAATATCTTCTCTGTGCTTACTGAGTTATCACAATATCAATAGCAATCAAATTTAAGCTATGAATATCTTATAAGAGTATTTTTATACTGAAAAAATTATTTACATTAGTGTGCATACTGTTTGGGCAAATACATGTGTATTGTTATTGTACTAGCAAAAAATTGGAAACCACTTAAATATGCATTGCTAGAGAACTAATCAATTATAGTACCTCATCACAATGGAATATTAAACAACTATGTAAAATAATCAGCATTTATCTATGTGAGAAGAGATCTAACATAAGTAAATAAAACAAGTAGTAGAATAAGTTTAAAACTACTTTATTTGAGAGTATACCTGGAGACTTATTGTGGAGTAATGGGGAACTTCTAATTTTTCACAAGTCTAATTTTTTTTAGTTCGCATAACTGTCTTTACAATAAATGAACAAATCTGCAGATAAATAATTTGTATAAGATTTTCTTACTTCCTTACCCACTATCCCACCCATGTTGCCTCAATTCCACGTTTCAGGGAATCAAACAGCAAAGGCAAAATTTGCAGGGCAAACACGTACGTCTTAATTCCAACTTGAGCAGACGACTGATCCCCAGTGCCAAAGCAACATTTGAGCTGAGACAGGCAGCCACCTCCTTGGTGAGGGTCATCTGTCCGTAGAATTGAGTAATGGCATTAAATGGAAAAAAACTGGCAAAATATAGGAGACTTCCAGCAGAAGCAGCCAAATGGACTGAAAATAAGGAAATTATAAGGTCACTCTAAAGCAATATGCAAAATAATGAATTTTTTCTACTACAGTATAGGGAATAGAATGTAAACTCTATGAGGGAAGAGTATTTGTCTTTCTTTTTCATCCTGTATCACCAACGTCTGGCACACAGTATGGGCCCTGTGAATATGTGTTCAATAAATGAAATAATTAAGAGATAGTGTATAGGATATTGCAGTCATTTAAACAAAGATTTATTCATGAGCCACTGGATTGAGAAGTTATAAATGCACACCATAATTATTAATAATTATTAATAACTGTTAGAGTTTCCAGAGTCTGAAGTATTGGGTAGAATAAAAAGCCCTGTATGAAGTTTTAAACATATGCTTCCAATCTAAATCATGATGCCCCAAATAAAGAATAGTTAAATAAACTACTGAGAGTTGGATGTGGTTAGGTCCATAAGCAAGGGATCCTGTAGGCTACAAAAAG